>WITN01000253.1:0-105357 GCA_015025155.1 Lactarius quietus
CTCGGAGAACAGTGGGTCAACGCCACTGACGTACATGCTCCACAGGCGATAGCTGAGTTTCAACATATTCAAACTCCATCGTCAGCATATATAAATGTCCCCTCTCCTAGCGAAGAAGCTCATCAGTTCTTTCTTTGAACTACTATGAGCACTCCTTCCTCCTCTATCAATGAACACATCATCTCCTCTTCTTCTATCGCCTCAACTATCAATGAGGACATACCCTCCACCGCCGAGGTTGCCGCAGCCTTCAGATGTATTGGCCCCGGGGACTTCATTCCCGAAACCCCTGATGTATGCGGATACGACGCTGGAGGATTGGAAGAAGACGAAGAGAAGGTGGCAACGGGAGCAACTCCAGATCGCCAGGAGTTCCTTGTTGCACAAACGCTTGTCAAGGTGCCAAGTGTCTCGGACATCAGTGACGTGGTCCGAGTTTGTGGAACTTGTAAGCAATCCGCCCTGTCATGTCCAGGCCACCTTGACTCCCACATCCACTACGACTGTGGAAAACCCATCAATGAATGCATCTGTAACGACAAGTTCCGCTTCATCCCTCCGCCGCCAACGCCTCGATATATCAATATCGACTGTCCCCCCAGAGTCATCCTCGACCCCTCCACCTCATGGGGTGTTCACACCTGTTCCATCCTCCAACAACAAGATGACTCGGACAAAGAAAACGAAGATCCCTCGGCGGTTTCGAGACCCGAAGATGAAGGGGTATCACCTATTACGCCACACACTCGCCGGGGACGTCGAGGAGGTATGGCAGCAGCAAAAGGAAGCCCTCTCTTCCCCGATTATCACGGACACCCCACCAACGTCGAACGACAGAAGGCTAAGGACAAGGCCGAGGCCCCGGACGGATTCGAACTAAATATTCCTCCACAGTTCATCCCCTTCTGTATGATCGTCAACGGGCAACACACGATTGCCAAATATATTCATCTGAAACCGGGCAACAACACGATTGTGTTTGGGTGTATGAAGAAGGGAGGGGAGATTCAACAAGGTGACGTGCATGCCGCCCCCGATTTCGATGCTGATGCATGCGATTACATGCATGATCAGTTGCGCTATCTGCATAACGATTTTGGAGGACGTCAATGGGTCGATCTGGCCATTGCCGAAATCCCGGATCAAACGCTGGGTGCCGAGATCTCGCGTTATCGGCACGTATCGCAACGCTACGACGATCTTCACGCGGCGATTACTGCTCTTGAAAATGAGCAATACGCAGTGGGGAATGAGAAGCGCAAATGCGTCCGACAGCTTGAAGAGGCCAATGCACTTCAACGGGTCATGGATAAGGAGGTGGAGGTATGTCGTAACACTACGATTATCCCTTGGGTTTTCGAACGAGGTCGTTCAACCTAAAAAGGGGGTAATGTCACGTTGACATCGTTCTGTTGCTGACTTCAGTGGATGACGAGAATCTCGGAGTTTGGGACTGCTTACTATTTGGTTATGACTACGATAGTAAGCATATATTAGTCATGGACACTTACGCGTCGTCGGTGCTTGGGATTACCGGTGTTTCAGGTTATTATTAGAACAGACACTTACTCATTACTAGTATCGTCGTACTAGGGTTTGTGTAACGTCCCGGGTCATAGTAGGTATCTGACCTAACCGATAACCAAGGGGGCGTGATCAAGGGGACACTTACTGTACGATACGGATCGCTGACTGATGGATTACTGGACGATGACTGATAGCTGACTGATAGCTGACTGACGGCTGACTGACGACTTACGATACGATGACTGTACACCAGTGGACGATTACCTAGCAGACTAGTAGTAGTGGCGGTCTCGCTGACGAAGGCGGATCATGCGAATAGGTTATAAGGAAGCTATCGACTGTTGTAGTCGATAGCTTGGATTTCTTGTATCATTCTCGACTTGTTATCCGAAGCCGTGTTCTCTCTCTCTCTCTCATCCTTCGGGGTCGCGATTCGTGCACAAACGATAAAGCAAGAACTCCGCCTTCGAGCGTTGAGACGACACTCTGCCTTCGCGCTAGAGTCAGGAATTCGCTAAGTCACCGTGTTCACCCCTTAGTCGCCTAAGTCAGGCTCACGTGCTGCTCGCACGTAACATTAAATCCAAGCTCTACTGAATCGAACGCCGTGGCAACTATCAACACCAAAGACGGTTGGGACTTCGTCCCCTATCGCATCGACTCAAGAGAACGAGACGCACCTACTCGTTACCTCATTGGACGAGTAAGGTGGCGACACATACCGGACACAAGAAGATCCGACGAGAACAACACAGGGTACTACGCAGAAGCAGCTACCGCACAGCGATATCATCCCGTAGTATTCAACAGGGAACGCTGTTGCTGGGTCGAGCTTAGGTGGAACAACACCAACAACTATTTCGAAGCAACACGACCAGCGGCCGACGACTTACACATTAACATACCACTGATCGACGCACGACCAATCGATCAACAAGGGCTTATAGACGGCCAACAGGACGACACCCTAGATTCGGAACCACCAAGAACCGAATTTCAACTACGATCAGTAACACCAGCAGTATCGAGTCATACTAGCGAAAGATCACCAACCCCACGAAGTGAAGTAGTGGAACCCGAGGAAATCGCAGTGCAATCACCAGAGGTAGACGCACTAGCCGCGCAAACAGCTGAGTTACACATCCCCGAACCAATCAGAGGGATACCATACAGCTACATGACTACTCAGACAGAAGTATCGCCACCCCGACTAGTCATAAACGAACAAACGGGTCACATTCAACAACTACAACCAGAAGACATGGAAGCCGCTAACCGAGCTATGGGACCGGACGTCCCCGATGCACCAAGTATCCCTGAAGGAACAGAAATGTTCTACGAGTTTCGGCTCAACCGTAACAGGGTACCATCACCCGAAAACAGGCCATTCCCACCTTTACGATCACGGGATAACAGACCACCAGGTGGAGGAGGAGGACCGCCAGGTGGAGGAAGAGGACTGCCAGGTGGAGGAGGAGGACCGCCAGGCGGAGGAGGAGGACCACCTCTAGGAGGGCCCGCAGTAGCCCACAACGCACAAGGGGGAAATGACAAGTTCATTGGAAACCCCCCACCTACGTTCACAGGAAGCAGGTCACAAGCTGAAGCGTTCATCCTCCAATGGGAGGTCTACGCGGGAGTCAACGCCAACCATTCAGCTATGCTGAACAAGTACCAAAAAGCTATGTTGTTTCTCACATACATTCAGGGAAACACGGTTAACCAATGGGTCATGTCGGCAAGCCGATGGCTCGTCAACGAAGTCGCCACGGGCACCAACCAATTCGACAACAGGCTGTGGGAGAATCTACTCCACGCCTTCCAAAGACAGTTCGGCGACGTCCTCAGCAAAGAACAGCACAAGCCCAGCTCGACGCTGGTATCCACATGAAGGATGGAAAAATCGACGACTACATCACGCAATTCAAACAACTCGTTCGACACGCGGGATACAATATCAACGCGGAACAAACGCTCAAATATTTCACCAAAGGACTACCACGCGCACTATACGAGACCATGTACCAACACGACGATCCCCGGAATTATGAAGAATGGAGAGAATCCGCCCTGAAGAGGCAACAGAAGTGGATTCACATGCAAACGGTCTGGGGGAATCTAGACGCCTTCAAACCAGGGCGAGCCACAGGAGGAGCACTAGCTAAGTTGCTAGCACCACTTCAGAACGACGACCGAATGGACACATCCGCAGATTGTGTACGAGGACGACTGGCAGGGGCAGAAGATATCATAGCAAACCATCCCAGGAATGCTAGACCCCCGCAACCGCCATTTCCACCCCGAGGAGGGTTCATGCAAAGACAGTTCAAGCGAGACCACAGTCAAACGCAGTGTTACAACTGCCAGAAGATGGGTCACATTAGCCGCGACTGCAGACAACCAAGAAGGGCCGAGATATACAGACATGCGCCGCCGAAACCGCGACAACCAAAGAGGAGAAAGCAGCGGAGTGGCTGCGAGGAGTCGCAGGAGATGACGAAGAAGTAAAAGACCTGGTCCTACAGCAATTGATGGGCAGGATTTTGGAAACGCCTGAACCCGGCGGCCTGGGTGAGGGCAATACGTTGTAACTCTGTGTACATTATGCGCTACCGATCTATGCGAGTACCAGTATCCATTCGTGCAAGTTACAACATGGCCGACATCAAAGCGTTAGTGGACTCAGGAGCCACTGACAATTTTATCCATCCGCAATTTGTCAAAAGGATGGGGTTGGGACAACGGGCATTAGATAAGCCCAAAAACATCTATAACATCGACGATACCACTAATAAAGCGGGGCAGATCACACACTACCTCACGCTTAATGTGGAAACGGGAGGAACTCAAAGAGAAATGCGCTTCCTAATCACTGACATCGGAAGGAAGACATACTACTGGGATACCCATGGCTCGCAACCTATGAACCACGGTTCAGCTGGCGGCACGCCACCATTGACGAAAAGCAGCTCCCTATAGTACTATGGTAAGTCAACCCAAGTGACAAAAGAGCCGTACTAGCAAGGCTGCTCAACGAAGAAGAAAGCGACACCAAAGTCTCACGAATGTTCACTACCGAAGCAAAAGAACAAATCGTGACGAAGTTAGAAGAACAAGTACGTGGACGATGATCAGCGGTCGAGCTTGCAATAGACGCCAAGCAATATACCAAGAACGTCGAAATACCAAAGGAATACCAGCAATTCGCACAAGTATTCAGCGAGGAAGAGGCAAAAAGATTTCCACCAAAACGAAGTTGCGATCACGCAATCGAATTCAAGAAGGGAGCGCCAGACGTCATCGACTGCAAAGTATATCCAATGACAAGGATAGAAGATGCAGCGTTAGATGAATTCATTGACGAACAACTAGAGAAGGGATATATTCGTCCCTCAAAGTCCCCGTACGCATCATCCTTCTTTTTTATCAAAAAGAAGGACGGGAAACTACGACCAGTACAGGACTACCGGAAGATCAATGAGTGGACCATACGAAACCAATACCCACTCCCCCTCATTGATGATCTAACCAGGGATCTTGGAGGGGCTCAGATATTCAGCAAGCTCGACGTCCGACAAGGATACAACAACATCAGGATCAAAGAAGGAGACGAACCCAAAGCCCGTTCAAAACACGCCGAGGACTATTCGAGCCGACCGTCATGTACTTCGGCTTATGCAACTCACCGGCAACATTCCAAAGCTTCATGAACGACATCTATCAACCAATAATCACGAAACACGAAGCAGCCGGAACGACAATCAGGGTATATATGGACGATATTGCCATAGCAACAAAGAGGCAACCACTAGCGATCAACAAACACCAAGACGCAGTCCGCGACGTGCTCGCCATAGCACAGAAAAACGATCTGTTTTTAAACCCGAGAAATGTGTCTTCAACGCTCCCAGTATTGATTACCTGGGGGTAATCCTTGAAGAGGGGGTAACACGTATGGACCCCGTCAAAATTTCAGGCGTTTGCGACTGGCAAATACCCACATCAGTAAAGGACGTACGATCATTCCTCGGGTTTTGCAACTTTTATCGGCAGTTTATTAGAGGTTTTGCCAACGTCGCCAAACCGCTCAACGAGCTTACACGAAAAGACGAACCATGGCAGTGGGAAACAAGACATCAAGTAGCGTTTGACACGCTTAAACAACGAGTCACCACAGAACCCATACTAGCACACGCGGACCAAACCCAACAATTCGACCTAGAAGTGGACGCATCAGGATTTGCGGTTGGAGCGGTGCTGCTGCAAAAGAAACAAGACGGAAAGCGACATCCAGTAGGCTACTACTCGGCAACACTCAACGCCGCCGAACGCAACTACGACATCTATAACCTGGAGTTATTAGCCATCGTAAAGGCATTGCGAAACTGGCGACATTTGCTGGCAGGCTCGCCACATAAAGTACGCATTTTCTCCGACCATCTCAACCTCAAATACTGGCGGGATCCACAGAAGATCAGTAGGCGAATTGCCAGAGAAGTACTCGAACTAGCAGAGTACAACTTCGAGATACACCATGTCAAAGGCGCGGCCAATGGACGAGCTGACGCCCTGTCTCGAAGACCCGATTACGATCAAGGAGAAAAAGACAACGAAGGCGTCGTCGTATTACCAGACGAATGTTTGTACGAACAACGACGACCACCCAACAACAAGACGAACAAAGGATACGCAAGTGGGTCGACCCCCACAAACTGACAAAAGCAGACGGGCTCTGGTGGTACCACGGACAACAGCTTGTCTTGACAGGACCAATGGAGGAAATCAGAGAAGTAATTTCCACGCACCATGACCCACCTATTCATGGCCATCCAGGAATCAACCGAACAACGCAATTGGTGGAGCGCCACTATTGGTGGCCAACAATGAAACAAGACATTGCGGAATACGTCCGAGGATGTGCAGAATGTCAACGATGCAAGGTCAACACACAAAAGACAAGAGCGCCATTACAGCCAATATTTCCACAGACCGAGGCACTACCATTCGAGGTGGTAGCAATGGATTTCATTACTAAGCTTCCCGTATCAAGGGGATACGACTCGGTACTCACAGTCACAGACCACGACTGCTCCAAGGCAGCCATCTTCATACCATGCAAAGAGGAAATCACGGGAGAAGAAACCGCAGCATTATACGCGAAGCATGTTGTAGCGCGGTTTGGACTACCCTCGAAAATCATCAGTGACAGAGACCCCCGATTCGCGTCAAAGTTTACAAGAGAACTGTGCCGAGTCCTAGGAATACGACAAAACATCTCGACAGCCTACCATCCACGAACGGATGGACAATCGGAACGAACCAACCAATGGCTGGAGCAATACCTCAGGCTTTGGGCTAACGAGAGACAGAACAATTGGGCAGACCATCTGGCACTAGCGGAATTCGCACACAACAATTGGGCCAATGAGTCCACACGCGAAACACCATTCAGGTTACTAATGGGCTATCACCCTATTACTAACTGGACAGATAAGAAATCACCAATACCAAGGGTCGAGAAGCGACTAGAACAATTGAAGGAGATACGGGAGCAGGCACAAAATCACATGCGGCGCGCCCAACAGTCATGGATCAAGCATCGTGACACCCCCAAATACCAGATAGGAGACAGAGTCTGGCTCGAAGGATGCCACCTACGTACTAACCAACCAACCACAAAGCTTGCGCCTAGGAGACATGGGCTGTTTCGGATCGTTCAGGTGATGTCTCCCGTAAACTATCGACTCGAGCTTCCCACGCAGTGGAGCATCCATGATGTCTTCCACACAGATCTCCTGACCCCTTACAAAGAAACAAAGACTCACGGCGTAAACTATCAGCGCCCACCACCAGAATTGGTAGGAGATGTGGAAGAATACAAGGTCGAAAAAGTGCTAGACTCAAGAAGGCGTGGAAGGGGGCGTAAACTGCAGTACCTAATCAAGTGGAAAGGCTACGCCGACTCGGACAACCAGTGGGTCCCGTGGGACGATGTACATGCGGACGAAGAGATAAGGAAGTACAAACAAGCCAATCCAACTGCCGAGACTCACATAAAAGCAGTCTCGACAGGACTTCAAGTAGACGCATCTTCCAAACCCACTTCTAACATGTCCCATGTCCCACTCACCATCATCAGCCTTGACTTCCCTCACACCAGCGAGCTCACCACCTACGACAACAACAACAATGTGGACGACCCATTCTGCTCTGCCGTCGAACACATCAGAGCAGCCACAGCCCACGACCAAGAAGAACGAGAGCAGCAGGAACGAGACGTGGCCGAGGCTCGCTGGAGATTCCCCACACCCGCAAGCAGAAGAGTGGAGGCAGATGAGGAGGGACTACGGGTTGTTGAAGGAGGTGATGACCTCATGGCGGCTGGACCAGGTGACGAGGATGACGCCGCAGGAGAGACGGACGAGGATACAGAGGTTGATGAGGCAAGTATCCTCCAGCCCTCCACCGCCTTCACGTCCACCACCGCTGTCGATCATTACGACAGCAACGAGTCCTCCGACAGCTCGTACCACGACGCCAACGTTATCTGCACCCGGTGCGATAACCCCCAAGACTACTGCCACTGCGCTCCCATGCGCATTCCCCCTCGAGTCAATAACGAAGAAGAAGAAGGAGACGTTGCCGACGAAACCATGGATGACGAAGGACGAGCACCGCCGATTGCTGTCGTCTACGGACCGACTGCGGAGGAAGGGTACGCCATGCGCGGCCTACCATCCTACGCCGAGGCACGCGATGCCTCACCCATCCATACGCGCCGAGCGAATGCGCCAAGGCGCCCTGTCCGTACCCTATCGCCTACCCCCAGTGGCTTCGTCCTCAACAACAGGATGAACTGGGTCCCCATGGTCATCGAACATGAGGGACATCGCATCCCCGCCCGATATGTGCGGGTGCGGATGTGCGACAACCCGGAGGTCTTCGGGACGATGGGGCGTCACACGCCAATATACCGAGGGGACATACACGCTGAACCATGCCGAGACATGGGGCCCGCAGCTGAGTACACCCGTGAAGAACTACAGTACCTACGGGCTGACTTCCGAGGACGGCGCCAGGTCGACGAAGCTCTCGCTCGGCTGGGGGACATTTCCCTAGCAGCTGAAGTGAGGCGCTACCGCGCGTCCCAGGAGGTCATCAAGGAGCTCGAGACGGCGATCAAGCGACTCAAGGACGACATTTTCGTCCACGTCGACCGGTCGCGTCACTCGGCAAAGCGGTTGGGCAGGGCTCACGCCCTTTTGAGGATACGAGACGAGCACGAGACGGATGTGGGGCTGACCACAGTGCCCAATTGGGTAGTAGAGCGAGGGCGCTCACCCTTGTGAAGGGGGTGATGTAACGTCCCGGGTCATAGTAGGTATCTGACCTAACCGATAACCGAGGGGGCGTGATCAAGGGGACACTTACTGTACTATACGGATCGCTGACTGATGGATTACTGGACGATGACTGATAGCTGACTGATAGCTGACTGACGACTTACGATACGATGACTGTACACCAGTGGACGATTACCTAGCAGACTAGTAGTAGTGGCGGTCTCGCTGACGAAGGCGGATCGCGCGAATAGGTTATAAGGAAGCTATCGACTGTTGTAGTCGATAGCTTGGATTTCTTGTATCATTCTCGACTTGTTATCTGAAGCCGTGTTCTCTCTCTCTCTCTCTCATCCTTCGGGATCGCAATTCGTGCACAGACGATAAAGCAAGAACTCCGCCTTCGAGCGTTGAGACGATACTCTGCCTTCGCGCTAGAGTCAGGAATTCGCTCAGTCACCGCGTTCACCCCCTAGTCGCCTAAGTCAGGCTCACGTGCTGCCCGCACGTAACACCAGACTACGACACTGGAGAAAAGGACAACGACAAAGTCACGGTACTACCAAACAAGATATTCATACGGACGATAACAGGGATCACGCCAATCCCCATCAAGCAAGAAGAAACTCGAATCAAAGCATGGGTGAATCCCCATGAACTGAAGAAGATAGATGGCGTTTGGTTCAAGAATGGAAGGGTGGTGATCACCACCAACAATGACGAAGAGCTAAGAGGTGTCATAAAACAATATCACGACACACTAACGGCGGGTCACCCAGGGATAGCAAAGACACAAGAGTTGCTAGCTCGACACTATTGGTGGCCGAACATGAAAAGTGACGTCATGAACTATGTACAAGGATGCGCGGAGTGTCAACGACACAAGGTCAACACTCGCCCCACCAAGGCACCATTCGAACCAATATACCCGCGATTAGGAGCCAATCCATTCGAGGTTATCGTGGTAGACTTCATAACTAAGTTACCCCCGTCAGACGGATATGACTCGATCCTGACGATTACAGACCACGACTGTTCCAAGGCAGCGATCTTCCTACCCTGTCGAGAATCAATGTCGGGGGAAGAAACTGCGTTGTTGTACGCTCAAAAGGTACTCCCTCGATTTGGGCTCCCGAGCAAAATAATCAGTGATCGAGACCCTCGATTCGCGGCAAAGTTCATGAGAGAACTTTGCAGAACTCTTCAAATCCAGCAAAACATATCAACAGCCTATCATCCAAGAACCGACGGACAGTCGGAGCACACTAATCAGTGGTTGGAACAGTACCTCAGATTATGGGCAAGTCAAAAACAAGATAACTGGGCCGCACAGCTACCTCTAGCGGAATTCGCTCACAATAACACGATAAGCAGCACCACAAAACAAACCCCGTTTTTCACACTCATGGGGTATCACCCTAGAGATAAATGGGCGCCAGGGACAATCGACCTGCCTAGTGTATCTACCAGGCTAGAACAATTGATGGAAGCCCGTCGGAGCGCGCAGGAAAACATGATAAAGGCTCAGAAGTCGTGGGTCAAACACAAAGACACGCCCAGATATGTCCTAGGAGACCAAGTATGGCTAGATGGGCGCAATCTACGAACCAATCAGCCAACTCCCAAGTTGGCTCCCAGGAGACAAGGCCCATTTGAAATAGTTCAGGTGATGTCCCCTGTGAATTATCGGCTCAAATTACCCCCGCAATGGAAGATACATGACGTGTTTCACACAGACCTGTTGACACCTTACAAAGAAACACGCATGCACGGCGCAAACTACCTACGCCCACCACCGGAATTGGTTGAAGGCGTGGAAGAATACGAGGTCGAAAAGGTGTTAGACTCCAGGAGGTCAGGACGAGGGCGCAAACTTCAATACCTCATCAAGTGGAAAGGATACGCGGACTCAGAAAACCAGTGGGTCCGTGGAACGATGTCCACGCAGAGGAAGAGATAAGGAAGTTCGCACGATTGAACCCGAAGGCTGAAATTCACATAAAAGCAGCTTCGTTGGAGTCAGAAACATTATCCTCCTCCTCATCCAATAACTCAATGGCCAATGTCCCTCTCACCATTGTCAACCTTGACGAGATCGCTCTCCCCCACGTCGACACCCTTGAAACCTACGACCACAACAACAATGTCGACGATCAGTTCTGCTCCGCCTTCGAACACGTCAGAGCTGTCGCTGAACGAGACCAAGCCGCTCGAGACCTGGCCGAGGCTCGCCGGCGATTCCCCACACCCGCAAGCGGAAGAGTGGAAGAAGATGAGGCGGGAATACAGCCTCTTGAAGGAGGTGATGTCCGCATGGAGGACAGACCAAGTGGTGAAGAGGACTGCAGCGGAGAGGAGGATGAGGATACACCTGTTAATGAGGCAAGTGTCAACCAGTCCGCCACGTCGCTCACCACCACTGCCATCGACGATGACGACAGCGAAGATGAGGACGACAGCAGCGACGAATCCTACCACGCAGCACGGGTTGTCTGCATTCAGTGCGACAACCCTCCCAACTACTGCCACTGCGCTCCCCTCCCTATACCTCACCAAGTCCGCACCACTACCAGTCAAGCCGACGATGACACGCTCCGACCACCGCCAATTGCTGTTGTCTACGGACCAACGGCGGAACAGGGATACGAAGCGCGCGGTCTACCCCCTTATAGGGAAGAACGCGACCCATCGCCCTTCGCTACGCGCCGAGCGAATGCGACGCGCCTCCCTCTCCGTGCCATATCGCCTACTCCCGGCGGATTCATCCTCAACAACGGGATGAACTGGGTGCTGATGGTCATCGAGCACGAAGGACGAAGAATCCCAGCCAAGTACGTGCGTGTCTGCATGCTAGACAACCCCGAGGTGTTCGGGACGATGGGGAAGTATTCCCCCGTCTACCGAGCCGACATCCACGCCGAACCATGTCGGGACATGGGCCCTGCAGCTGAGTACACGCGTGAAGAACTCGGGTATTTCCACGCTGACTTCCGTGGAAAGCAACAGGTAGACGAGGCTCTTGCCCGGTTGGGGGACATTTCCCTCCAAGCCGAGGTAAGGCGCTACCGCGCATCCATGGAAGTCATAGCCGAGCTCGAGCAAGCTATCAAGAAGCTGGAGGACGACATCTTCGTCCATATCGACAGGGCCATGCACTCGTCAAGGCGGTTGGGACGCGCTCATGCCCTTAGGAGGGTGCGCGACGAGCACGAGACAGACGTCGGACTTACCACGGTGACTAGTTGGGTTGTGGAGCGTGGGCGCTCACCCTTGTAAAGGGGGTGATGTTACGATTCGCCATCGTTGATCATTGTAAGCGGGATGACGAGTCGCTCCCGAATCTTACCAAGACTTACTATGTTGATTACTGA
Source organism: Lactarius quietus (assembly GCA_015025155.1). Lineage (NCBI taxonomy): Eukaryota > Fungi > Basidiomycota > Agaricomycetes > Russulales > Russulaceae > Lactarius > Lactarius quietus. Next base: position 12,239 of record WITN01000253.1, read on the forward strand.
TACTCTTACTGTACGATTACTGTACGATGACTGAGACTTGTAGTAGTTGTGGCGTTAGTATTAGTGGACGTTACCAAGCATTAGTAGTAGTGGCTGTATCACTGACGAAGGCGTACAGTCAAGATCAGATATAAGGTAGCTGTCGACTGATGTGGTCGACAGCTTGACTCTCTTGTACCCTCTTCGAATCTAGTCGAGATTCTTCTCTCTCTCTCGCCTCGAGTCATCTCTCTTAGGAAGGCTCTTTCAAGAGTCCTGGGAACAAGTCACACCTTTGCGTGTTGACGCATATTGCTAAGTCACGTTGTTTGCCATCGCGTGTCGGGTCTAAGTCAGACCACGATCATAACAACGACCGCCTTGATCACCTCTATAGGGAAACGTACACGGTTGTCCACAGACCCCCCATATTCATCTGTTCGTTCATTCGACACCGACTGCAAAAACTGGTCTAGGAGGTAGCCATTAGCCGCGTGCAGCTCCACGCCATCAAAACCGGCCCTGATGGCGTTGCTTGCCGCCTTGGAAAACAGTTGGACGTATTCTTTAATCTCCGTAATTGTAAGTTCACGTGGAACATTGTTATTGAGGGAGATGGGGCTGGGTGCGACAAGATCAAAGTCACCTTCCTGCCTGAGGACAGCATGATCGGCAGCGCGTCCAGGAGCCCAAATCTGGAGGAAGATGTGAGACCCGTTGGCGTGGACGGCATCCGCAATCTTTGTGCGGTCAATCAGTGCAAACGGTAGTCGTAGGACATTAGGAAACACAAACCGGTTTCCAACCTGCAATTTGGGCATCATTCCAGATACCAGGCATGTTCGCGTACCCCACTGCCTGAGGAGCAATGACAGTGGCCTCTGATATTATAAGTGTTCCTGGAACACTCGAACGCTGCGTGTAGTATGTCTTGGCAAGTTCACCATGGATGTGGTCCTTATTTGCACGAAGACGTGTCAAAGGAGCCATCACGACGCGGTGTCGAAGGTTGATGGATCCGACGTGGATAGGCTGAAAAAGAGATGATGAGGAAGAAGACATGAATGAGGTGACCGTCAGGCTATGACTCGGAGAGTTGTCAAGGTGGAAAGATAAGGAAAGGTGCTGTTAGAACCATTTCAGAAGACTGTTGGGCTGAGTCATGAAGTAATTCATCCGTTCTTCTTGTTGATCAATCATTGTGTTGGTTTAGGTACTGTAGGCCGAAGAAGCGCGCAGTTGGATATCGTCCTTATCTCTGGAGTTTGCTAAGTCAGCCAACAATGATGCATCGTACACCTGTTATATCTCAGTTTGCTGCTCGAGAAGTTGAATCACAACCGTGAGTCAGTCAGTGGTCTGTGCTCAGAGACAACTAACTCAAGTTGAAGCCAAGACCTTGGCCAATGTCACGAGTTGACATGTTACGGACTACTCATCATCACCATTAAGAGGTCTCGGAGTTCGGGACGCTTACTACTTGGTTATGACTACGATAGTAAGCCGTTATTAGTCATGGACAGTTACGCGTCGTCGGCACTTGTTATCCCGGTGTTTCAGGTATTATTAGAACGGACAATGACTCATTCCTAGGATAGTTGTACTAGGGTTTGGATTCTTAGCTGCGCTTTAAAGCCAGTGAGTAACTGTATATAAGTCGTGTAGTAAAGACCAAGGCTCTCTAGCTTGGTCTTCTTGAATCATCACCATCATCGTCTTCTTGCCTTCTTCCAATCTATCGATTGAAGCTTATCCCTCGGGATACCCTAGTGTCTACCAAGCGACCTAGTGGCAGTGCAACTTAGCTAAGTTGCCAGTGTTTGTCAAGATTCATCCATACACTCGAGTATCACGTCACAGATCGGTTCAAGTCGAACCAGCGTTAGGTGATAACGCTACATTAAGACCAAGCTTCAACGTGGCGTCATCAGAAACTACCAGAGAACGTTGTCGCAACTGTGACGACTTGTGGTTCCAGCACAGAGGCGCTGACAACGTACCACAAAGATTTCGCAAGAATACAGAATACCGGTATAGTAGCACTACAGGCACTACCGGATATCACGCAAGGAGCCGAGAGGACAATCGATCCGTCGCAGTTGAGTTCATTTACGATTGATACGTTTGGGTAGAAGTTCGCTGGTTTCAACCACCAGACGGAAGCACAGGAGAGTGGGAAGGTTTCCGAACAGCCTTAGAAGACCTAGGCTGTGATATCTACATCAACGAGCTCACACAAGAAGAACTACAAGAGTTGGAAAATACGACAGTCCCCAAACCGGCATCTACCACACCACCCCCATCACCAAGTACCAAGAGTGACATATCTCTTGAAAGAGAACAGTCATCTCCATCACAACAAGGAATCAACTTAGCAATCGCTACAGAAACATTACGTCTAGGAGCAATGGCAACCCTCACCTCTCATGTTCAAGCCCAAGCAACCACGGGGAATACATCTGCACAACCAATCTATTCGCTCACTACTTCACCAATAGCACCAACAGTCACGGCATTTCGAGCCCTTACCGATCCTCACAATCAAGCACCTCCCCCAAATCCTCCAACAGGAGGTAATGGCGGAGGAGGAGGTAATGGCGGAGGAGGTAATGGTGGAGGAGGAGGTGGAGCAGGACCACCTTTCGGGAACCCGCCAGCGCAAATACCAGCAGCGCAAGCACCCTTACCAGCGGCACATGACAAATTTTGTGGCAACCCACCCCGGTCTTTGCAGGTGACCGTGAAAAAGCTGAAGAATTCCTTATGCAATGGAGTTTATACGAAGGAATCAATTCAACCCATTCCATCATGCGCAGCCCATATCAGAAAGCTATGTTATTTCTCACCTACATCCAGGGAACTGCCGTAACCGAATGGGTAGGATCAATGGTGGCTTGGCTACGAGTCCAAGTCGATGTCAACGGACGGGACCCTCTCGACAATTGGTTGTGGTACAACACCCACTCATCATTCATGAGGCAATACGCAGATACTCTCAAAGAAGAGAAAGCACAAACGGAACTGAGGAGGGGCATCAGAATGGAAAAAGGAGATATTGATGCGTACGTGGCAAAATTCGAACAACTAGTCAGATATGCTGGCTACAATATAGATCAACCAATGATTCTTGATCTATTCGCAAATGGACTGCCAAACAAACTACAAGAAACCATTTACCTTCATGACAATCCCACAGACTACGAGGATTGGAAGAGGGCAGCCATTAAACGCCAAGGTCAATATCTCCATTTGAAAAACAAAATCGATCAGTACAAAATACAACCTCGACCACCACCACCAACTCAAACAAACTGGAGACAGTTCAGACGCCATCCAGATGTGATGGATACGTCCGCCGATCGAGCCAGAGCCCGAGGAAGGTTAGCGCATGCAGAGGACGTATTAGCACAACCCAGGCCATATCTCAATAACTCGCAACCACCTTTCAAACCTCGTGAAGGGTTTTTGCGAAGGAGACAACCTCCCGATCTCAGGGAAGTAATTTGCTACAATTGTCAAAAGAAAGGACACCTCAGTCGCAATTGTTCCCAGCCACGTCAACCACGAAATCCACCTAGGCCCTTTAGCAATTCTAGGGGTGTAGAAGTGGTGGATGATCGCTCTGAGATAGGAGAAGATCTCCATATCGCTCAAATGGTGGCAGACAATCGCACCACCGAAGAAAGGAAGAATGATTGGCTCCAAACTGCGGCCAACGAAACCGAAGAATTCAAAGCCATGGCAATGCAGGAGTTGATGGGAAATAAGGATTTTGGGGACGCCTGAACCCGACGGCCTGGGTGAGGGCACTACGTTGTAATGCTGTATACATGACTCGCTTCCGTTCTATGCGAATTCCAGTATCGATCCGAACCAGCAACAACAAGGCCGACATAAAAACATTAGTAGACTCCGGAGCAACGGACAATTTCATAAATCCACGATTTGTGAAATGAATGGGGTTGGGCGCGGTTTCATTACCAAACCCAAAACAATTATTCAATATCGACGACACGCTAAACAAAAAGGGATCAGTCACCCATTTTGTCGATTTACAAATATTAACAAAAGGAATCGTCAGGAAAATGAGATTCCTCCTAGCGGACATCGGAAAAGAAGATCTACTCCTTGGATATCCATGGCTCAGTACTTTTGAACCAAAGTTCAGTTGGAAGCATGGCACGATTGATGAAAATGTGTTACCAATCATAATCAAATCATGCCATCCCAAGGTCAACGTCAACGTAGTAGCTCGGCTACTTTCGGATGTTGCAAAAGACAATATTGTCGCAAAACTAGGGGAGCATAGCTCTATCAAAGGAGCCGCCACTGACCTCGCCATAGCCACAGGACCAAAAGAGAAAATCCAAATACCAGAAGAATATGACGACTTCAAAAAGGTTTTTAGTGAAGAAGAATCCCATCGATTTCCCCCTGCAAGGGAATGGGATCACGCGATCGAGCTCAAAACCAACGCCCCAGATCACATCAATTGTTCCATATACGAACTCTCACAATTGGAAGACAAACCATTACGAGATTTTATTACGGAACAACTCAACAAAGGATACATCTGACCCTCTAAATCGCAGTACGCATCCCCGTTCTTTTTCGTCAAAAAGAAGGATGGAAAACTACGCCCAGTACAGGACTATTGGCAGATCAACGAATTCACAATCCGCAACAATTACCCATTACCGTTGATTCAAACCCTCATTAAAGATCTTAGCGGTGCACACATATACACAAAACTCGACGTACGGTGGGGATACAACAACATCCGCATTAAAGCAGGCGATGAACATAAAGCGGCGTTTAAAACGCCATACGGACTATTCGAACCCACTGTGATGTTCTTCGGGCTAACAAATTCTCCCGCCACATTCCAAACCATGATGAATCACATATACCGGGATACGATTGCGAAACATGACGCAAAAGGAACAACTATTCGGGTTTATATGGACGATATCGGTATCGCCACCCGAACAAATATTGCTGACCATGTCAACGCAGTTCGGGATGTGCTAACGGTAGCCGCAAAGTACGACCTATTTTTCAAACCGGAGAAATGCACTTTCCACTCGTCGTCTCTTGATTACCTGGGGGTAATCCTTGAAAAAGGGGTAACACGTATGGACCCTGTAAAGATCGCAGGCATTAAAAATTGGCCAACGCCAACCAAAGTGAAGGACGTACGATCTTTTTTGGGTTTTTGCAACTTTTACCGTCTATTCATAAGGGGATTTGCATCAATTGCCAAACCACTAAACAATCTCACGAAGAAAACAATGGAATGGCAATGGGGTTCAACGGAACAACAAGCGTTTGAAGTATTGAAGAAACGGGTTACAAGCGAACCTGTATTGGCACACCCAGTATTGAAAGATCAATTCGAATTGGAAGTAGATGCTTCAGGTTTCGCGTGGGAGCGGTGTTACTCCAAAAGAAAACTGATGGCAAAAGACATCCCATAGGCTATTATTCCGCAACTCTCAATACAGCGGAAATAAATTATGACATCTACGACCTCGAACTATTGGCAATAGTCAAAGCGTTACGACACTGGAGGCCATTACTAGTGGGATCACCCCATAAAATCAAAGTATTCTCAGATCACATGAACTTGCGGTATTGGAGAGAACCACAAAAGATCAGTCGATGGGTCGCAAGAGAAGTACTCGAACTGTCAGAATACGATCTCGAAATCCACCACATAAAGGGGACTGCAAACAGACGGGCAGATGCATTGTCAAGACGACCCGACTACGATCACGGGGAACAAGACAATGAAAATGTCACGGTGTTACCTGATAAAGTATTCATACGAACCAGTAACACACACCGTACAGGGATGCCTAATCAGTCGTTCGCAACGATCACGGTAGAAGAAATGGAGTCAACCAACCACAAAGACGAACAGAACGAAGACACTATCAAACCTTGGGTAGATCCACACAAACTGAAGAGGATCAACGGGGTATGGTATAAAGAAGGCAGAAGAGTAGTTACCAAGGGAAGTGAAGAGCGAAAGTCAATTATTGCCACTCACCACGATACCCCAGTACATGGTCACCCAGGAATCAGCAAAACTGACAAAATAGTAGAACGATACTATTGGTGGCCAACAATACGACAGGACGTGTTGGCATATGTTAGAGGCTGCACGGAATGCCAACGACACAAAATCAATAATCGCCCTATTAGGGCTTCGCTACAACCCGTATATCCTAAACCGGAAGCTATGCCCTTCGAAACTATCGCTCTCGATTTCATCACTAAATTACCCGTCGCACAGGGCTACGATTCAATTCTTACAGTCACAGATCACGACTGTACCAAGGCATCGGTGTTCATTCCTTGTAATGAGGAAATCGACGCGGAAGAAACAGCAGCTTTATACATCAAACATGTGTTCATGCGATACGGCCTACCAAACAAGATCATTAGCGATAGAGATCCTAGGTTTGCGTCCAAATTTACGAGGGAATTGTGCAAACAATTGGGAATTAATCAAAACATTTCCACTGCCTATCACCCTCGTACGGATGGGCAATCAGAGCGGACAAATCAATGGCTCGAACAATATCTCCGCTTTTGGGTAAATGAAAGACAAGACAATTGGAGTCTTTATCTTCCAATAGCAGAATTCACGCATAACAATTGGCCCAATGAGGCCACAGGGCAGTCTCCATTCTTCTTATTGATGGGACATAATCCTCGTGCTGATTGGAATTCCATGCCCAGTCCCTTGCCGCAAGTGGCGTTACGCCTCGATCAATTCAAACAAGCACGGAACATGCTCAGAAACAGATTATTAAGGCCCAGAAGTCATGGGTATCACATAAAGATACGCCCAAATTCCAGATAGGGGACCGCGTATGGTTAGAGGGACGTCACCTGAGGACTCACCAGCCGAGCGCCAAGCTTGCGCCCAAGAGACATGGACCCTTCCAGATCATACAGGTGATGTCCCCAGTCAACTATCGATTGGAATTGCCTATCAAATGGAGCATTCATGACGTTTTTCACATCGATCTTCTCACCCCCTATCGCGAGACTTCCTTTCACGGACCAAATTTCCCAAGACCTCCCCCTGAATTAATCGATGGCGAAGAGGAATACGAAATTGAGAAGATTCTAGACCAACGGCAATTGGCAGAACAAGGCGTAAACAATTCCTTATCAAATGGAAGGGATACCCAGACTCGGAGTCGCAGTGGGTCAACGCCACTGACGTACATGCCCTGACGCCTTAGCTGAGTTTAAACGGACTCTGAATTCCACTCCCTCACATATAAAGACAGGCCATTCACTGGATGAAGCACATCAGTTCTTCCTCAGTCGAACGATGACCACTTCCCCCACTGCTGCTTCTACTACTTCACAAACATCTTACCATCTTCCCACTTTACTCGCCTACCTATGCCGAAGTCGCTGCCGCCTTTCGATGCATCGAACCCGGGGACTTCATCCCCGAAACCCCTGATGTATGCGGACACGACGCTGGAGGACTGGAGGAAGACCAATCGGAGGTGGAGGAGGGAGCTCCTACTCGCATCGAGAACCTCATTGTTCCACAAACGCTTATCAAGATTCCAAGCGGCTCCGACCTCAGTGACGTGGACAGAGTTTGTGGAAGTTGTAAGCAAACCGCCCTGTCATGTCCAGGCCATCCTGACGCCGACGACTCCCACATCCACTACGATTGCGGACAACTCATCTACAATTGTACATGTAACAACGACCCCGTCAAAATCCCTCCACCGCCAACGCCTCGATATATCAATGTCGACCCCCCTACCAACGTCATCATGGACCCCGCGACGTCCTGGGGTATTCACATCCATGCCACCCTCCGAGCTCGAGAGTCCGATTCGGACAAAGAAAATCAAGATCCCCGCCAAGTACCGGAATCCCAAGATGAAGGGATACCACTTGTGCCGAGGAGGACGAGGCGAGGAAGAAGAGCTGGTGTGGGAGAGTCAAAAGAAAGCCCTTGCTTCCCTGACTACCGAGGAGGCGGAGTTTCAGCTGATCAACAGCGCGCTCGAGACAAGGCTGATGCCCCCGACGGTTTTGAACTAAATATTCCTCCCAGATTCATTAACTTCCGTATGACCGAGAATGGTCACGTCACCGTCGCCAAGTACATTCACGTGATGCCTGGTAACAACCCTATTGTCTACGGGTGCATGAAGAAGGGAGGGGAGATTCAACAAGGTGAAGTTCACGCCGCTCCTGATCTCGATGACGTGGATAACGACCGCCATTATACGCATGACCAAATGCGGTACTTGCGACAGGATTTTGGTGATTGCCATGGGGTCGACTTGGCCATGGGGCAGATCCCTGATCGGTCGCTGTGGGCGGAGGTCCTTCGATACCGGGCTGTTACTAGCCGGTACTCCGAACTCGCAGAACGCATTACTGCTCTGGAAAATGAGCAGTATGTGGTCGGTAACGAAGTCAGGAAGTGTACGCGTCGGTTGGAGGCGGCTAATGGACTACAGAGGATCATGGATCAAGAGGTTTCAATCAGTCGAGGTGCGACCATTATTCCCTGGGTGTTTGAACGAGGACATTCTGCCTGAAAAAGGGGTAATGTCACGAGTTGACATGTTACGGACTACTCATCATCACCGTTATGAGGTCTCGGAGTTCGGGACACTTACTACTTGGTTATGACTACGATAGTAAGCCGTTATTAGTCATGGACAGTTACGCGTCGTCGGCACTTGTTATCGCCGGTGTTTCAGGTATTATTAGAACGGACAATGACTCATTCCTAGGATAGTTGTACTAGGGTTTGGATTCTTAGCTGCACTTTAAAGCCAGGAGTAACTGTATATAAGTCGTGTAGTAAAGACCAAGGCTCTCTAGCTTGGTCTTCTTGAATCATCACCATCATCGTCTTCTTGCCTTCTTCCAATCTATCGATTGAAGCTTATCCCTCGGGATACCCTAGTGTCTACCAAGCGACCTAGTGGCAGTGCAACTTAGCTAAGTTGCCAGTGTTTGTCAAGATTCATCCATACACTCGAGTATCACATCACAGATCGGTTCAAGTCGAACCAGCGTTAGGTGATAACGCTACAGCCAAGACACACTGCTTACGAATCAACGCAATCAACACGCTCTCGCCACGAAGAACGTCACGGTATGGCAGGTGACCGGTGACCGTTAACCTCTGTTGTAAACATACCCTCAAAGTATGGCCGTCGAATGCCCTATTACCATTCGTATTATACATACCACTCTGCAACACGCAACACGCAACTAGTTCAACGACCCGGCATTCTTGGTCACAACTATAACAGAAGTCCGACCATATGCTCGACGACACATTGAAATCCTGTCTCTTCAATGGGAGATAGTTGACGTGAGGAAGATAATCCCGAGCGGTGGAAGAAGAGAAAATGCATTGTAACGCCTTGTAGTTGAAGGCAATGGCGATAGAGACAGAGCATCTTCTGTCAACTGCGAGGTAGCAGCGGGCGTATTTCGCCAATTGTTGGATTTGTTGAAGTCGGTCGCACTTGACTTCGATGATTACCGCAACATCGTCCCAGGATAACTTCTCCTGATGAGGCCTGAGGTATAAGAGCCGGATGACAAGGACATTTCGCTTCTACTACAATGACTTGACTGGCATTGACTGATCGGTCATGTTGTGAATGTTGTGAAACTATACCTTAGTCGAGCACACCGATGACATTATGGCCCTCGCGTTGGATATATGAGTACTCGTCCGTGTTCAGACGCATCTGGGTAAGGCTTCGCCTCCTAACTACCTAGTGCACAACCTGGAGGTCTGCGGTCCCATGTCGAAGACTGTCATTAATTTTATAAGAACGTATCATGTATATAAACACATCAGTAACCAGTCCACGCAGACGTATCGTAAGACTTCGAGGTGTGAGACCCTATTACCCTAAGCTCCACTCTCAACCTTTTCTTTCCCAATGAGTAGTTCTCGCTCAATCATAGTATCCGGTCGCGAGAGGGCGACCATGGAAGTTCCTCGCCGTGACTTGTGCAGGAAGTTCCATCTCTCGAATCCGCGGAACGGCACCTCTCCACACAGTCTGCGTGTGGATCTTGTCTCAACGCTCAAAGGCGGAGCTCAAAGTATTCAGGCACAAAGGCCGAATTTGTATGTCACAGTGGCTCAGACGAGGGCCGTATGCCCAAGATGTGGAACAGAGAGAAGAGCCTTGGATACAACAAGAAGTGAGGATAACAAGAAGCTCAAGCTGCAGAATACAACCCATTCTGCAGCTCTTTAAGTACTGAACTACTACGTGACCGCTTTTGCTTACATAATCATACATGCTGACACATCCTGACTAAAACCTACTACTGCTATCCTAGGAATTCGTAAGTAATGACTCATGATTGTTAATCGATGAGTCATGTGACTGACAAGCGACTCGTCATCATCAGTCACCCTTGGTAATCATACATTTGTGATTCAATACTTGTCAAGTCCACGACCGAATCGTAACAACCCGTCTGGATCATGTATCGCTCTCATTTTCACCTCCTTTGAGACTCATCACTTTTAATCAGTTTTGCAGATAATCTTTCTCACTTCTCTTTTTCTCTTTATCGCAGAGGATGTTCCATCATGACCGTCCTGCTCCTTGACTTTGCACAATGTGGATAATGAAGATGGTGAAAGTATGGACATCAGTTTAATGTGTAGAAGAGCTTTGAATTTCCACTTCAGACGAAGCTGTGGGAATGGGCATAGTGGACGACAAAACAGATAATTGGCCTATGTCATGGAGAAGTCCACCAGAATTGGACAGCTAAGAGTACAGCTCGCTGGAAACCTGTATCTCCTTCAATACATTTTTACATTTCGTTTGTTCCGCGGTGTCTCTTAAATGAGTCGTCTCTGCACCACCCCGAGTTGAGACCCAGAAAAGTGCAAAAGAAAAGCATGACCCAAGGCTAAGTTTAGGATTACGTACGCACTAACTCTTGGCTGAGTCACTCCATGTGTTCCGGTCAGAATGTTGCCTAGAGAGAAGGGGGCTGTTGTGTTTTTGTTGTGCATATGACTAGTAGCTGGCAACGAAAAAAGAGGTGGCAGCTTGCTGCTTGCATAGGGAATGAGCGGAAGCACGAGAAGTGCTTCTCGGTCGTGGATGAGGACGCGGCGGGTGGGTGGCCCCTTCGGAGAGAGTTTATGAGGATCAGAAGACATGGGTCTCATCACCTATCCTGAAACAAAGTAACTAGGCGTGGTGGGTGGAGAAAGAAAGAGTTCTGGTTCTTTAATTCAGTTGCGGAAATGAGGTATAATACGCGTGCGCGTCATTCCGACGTTCACTCGAATCGAAGACTCCGCTCTATGCTTCCAATCGTTCCTCACATGGCTAACACCAAAAATTGGTGTCTTCTCATTAATCACGCTCAGGAACTCGATGGAGAACCCTTTCCAGTTGAGGTGTCTTCTACAGACACCGTCGGTGGCCTGAAGGACAAGGTCAAGTTGAAGAGCAAGCACGCCCTTGACGACATTGATGCCCACCACCTTGTCGTGTGGAAATGCGAGGACCGGAGGGTGACTCCTACTACGAGGCTCAAAGAATTGGAAACGCTCTTAAAGGACATCGACTTTCAAGACGAGGACAAGGCCCTCATTGTGGCAGAGAAGGTGATGTCTGACTTTGATGGTCAAATATTCGTCGTGCGAAAGATGGGCGGTACGTATTCATTGCAGCTATTTCATCTAGAATTAATATTAATGGATCTTGGAATATCTCACTTCAACTGATTTTTCTCGCTGTCTAGATATCAAAGCGTCGTCTTGTGAGTGCTCCCTCCCTCCCTGCCAGACCGTCAACGCTCTGATGCTGACAAATTGTGTAATAAGCACGTAAGCACGAGGGTGGTGACATGCTATTCTCTAATCAACTGTCCTTCAGAGCAGAGACTCGAGCGCGCAATAGCCGATCGTGAGTTCAAAACGACATTGTTCAGCTTCCTCCGCTTACTGTTCCTCAGTGTATCCTCGTAAGGATACTGTCACTGCTATTTGGGATAGATTGTTGAAATACCGCTTCGTCTGGGTCAGTTGTCTGCGCATCAATATCTCATTTCATGAACTTATCACGCTTGGCAGGCGCGAGGGACTCCTGGAAGCGGGAAAACATCTCTATCGTATTTGCTAAATGCCCACGCCCGGTTGGAGCTTAAATCAACAAAAGTGGAGAAGCTTAAATCAGCAAAAGTAATCCGATTAGGCGGTTGGCCAGAAGTTTTCGGCGACAAATGGAGCATGTACTTGGAGGACAGGGGCTGGGAAGGCAAGCATCCCACAGTATTCATTTTTGACCAAGGACAAGATACGTATACGGAGAAAATCCTCTGGACTGACTTCTTCAAGCCGATTATGAGCGGAGATTCGGCCTATCCAGAGACCTATGTAATCGGTTTCGCGTCTTATGGGAGTGCGACGACGTCCTTCGAAATCTCAACTGGAACTCCGTTCAATGTTCCGGCCCAGCAGAGGATCGGTTTACGAGTTATTGATCATCGCGATACACTGACCGCGGCCAGAATTCTTTTCACCAAGGAAGAGTTCAATGGTTACGTGGACCAGAAATCTGCGGAGGGAGGGTTAAGCTTCCATCAATCCTTTTTCCACCATCTTTTCGATCTCACGGGGGGGCATATCGGGGCAATAGTCGACGTCAAGAGATTGGCCGAGCATTCGGAGGTACGTCCTATCCTGCCACTCCTTATGAACTGAGTACCCATCATCACGTTTTCAGGAATATCGATCTAGGACCGGGACTTACGACTGGGATGCCTTCGAGAGATCCTTCACTCCAGGCGAACTAGTGGATATGCTTCAAAATACCTCGATATTTGGGAGGGGTCTCCCGGCCGTCCAGTACCTCCAGGACCCGCAGACTGTCAATGCGCTTTCGATCGTTGCCCGGAAATCTCGCGTTCTAACGACGGAAGTGACGGAAGACATCCAAGAGCGTCTCATATTTTGTGCTCAGAAAGGGTGGCTTTACAGCGATGCCAGCAATGAGCACGGGACTGTTTACTACTTTGCGTCGAAATTTCACCAGTGGTGGGTCCAGTGGAAGCTCTTCCTGGATGATAGATGGGCGGGGAATGTCAAAGAGGACAACATTGTCGACTTCGCAAAAAAAGTTCTTCAGCGTTTCAACCCAGGAGCCTTCACGAGGCAGCGAGCAATCAACGACTCAGGCGCAGTGCAGCGGACACCGGAGGCACAGTACCAGGACGAATTTTATCGTTGCTGCCATGATCTATTTGATCGCTCTGTCGTTGTCTTCCCAGAGTTCGCAACGAAGCGAGGTCGAGTGGATTTCTACGTGAAATCGCGGAAATGGGCGATCGAGCTTGTTCGTGACGGTGCTCAACTTGGAGAGCATGTCAACCGTTTTCAGAAGCGATATCGTGAGCTTCCTATCGACGATTTTCTCGTTTTGGATTGTCGCACTAGTAGACCTAAGAGTTCACATCCTGGTGAGTATTCATACCTTTCCGAGGGTTCGCTATTTTTCTCACTGGATGAAGATCTGAAGAATCTATATCACGCTGTCTTCACAGACGACTTCAATTCGGTTGAGATCCTCGATCGTGAGCTAAAATCGCAAGAACAATTTAGATTGGTGAATCATTAAAGAAAGTCGTTACTTGTGTCTGGTCGTGTAACTACAATTGGAAGGTTTTAGTGACGAGGAAATAATCAATTTCTTGATGCCGGCCAGACTGTATACTGAGGATCGAGAAAGAGGCCGCCCAAGCAGATCTGCTACACAGTTTCAAAACTGACTCCTTACAGGAGCACCCACATCCACGTTCGCCAATCGTGAAATCGTGTCCCCTTCTCCATAATCTCGAGGAAGCCAATTGTCATGTTTCGATTGAGAGAAACCGGGACTGAGAAGAATTCGTTGGAATCTCGTTTCTCGGCGTCATCGGCTCTAGGAAGGTCTTTCGCCTCGCAGAAATCCAGGCCGGCGACGTCTTCCAAGCCTCGAACTCATTTCTTACTAGAGCTGTCACACCGGAGGATCGTTCAGTAGAGTCTTCTAGTACTGAGGACACGAAGGTATACTACTGTGGTCGACGATGCGGTCTCAGTGATACCTTGCGGTGAGATCGTGGGGTTCCACCACGCACAGTGCACCGCACGGCTCAGCACATTCTGTGCCTTTGATCCATCTGCGCCACCTGCGAGCCTCCCCGCACACCCCCACGGCGGTCACTCAAGGATCTTCCTCAAGACCGCGAGCGTCCTCGCGAACCGCCCCCGTTCCAAGATGTAGCTAAGGAACACCAGCCATCGTTGTCAACAAACGGTCTCACAGGCACGCACCACGTGACGAGACAGATGGCGATACAGACACCACCCAAGGCGCTGAAGTTGATGCCAGACATGGTTAAGGAGTCCACGGTCGAGGTCTTGAGGTTGCTCGAAGAGTATAATTACCAGCAGGCAACGGGTAAATCATCTGTCGTTGGCCAGATGTTGTAGCTGGGCAACTGGACATCTATCATCAATTCACGGACATGGAGAAGATGTGAGTTCGACAGCGTTTGTAAAAGCCTTATCAAGTTGCATATTTGGCTCCAGAAATAAATCATCTAAATACCTGAGCGATGTGCGCATGCGAGCGAGCAAAGGTGAATGGTAGGATGACGAGATTGACAATCAAGGCATCCCGGGCCCGAGTCGTTGGCTTCAAGTTTCTCATCTCGTCTTTATTCTCTTTCCAGACGGTATTTTTTATTTTCACACCACACCTGGCAATTATGCTAACGACTGTTCCTGAAACAAGCTGAATGCGCACTCGAAAACTTGAAGCTGTCAATGTTATGAAACAGCTGTAGCCTGTAGTGAGCGTGAGGCCTGAGTGCCAGTGGGGTGCGTAGCCTAATTAGCAGAAAGGGAACGAGGTTCGGGTAAAAACCCAAGCCTTCGCAGAGAAACTGCTTCAAGGAGTACAGTACTACTGTATCAGTAAAACGCCGATACGTCCTCAGTCTGGCACAAGGTCCAGACTCTACAACAAGACGACTTGGAGGCGAGTGACAGGCTGACAGCTCGCAACAGCTAACAATTCCAACAAATGAACAGTAAAGTAGTCAGGGAAACTGAGCCAAGAAAGGCCCGGGAAAGAATACTGAAAGATTGCGTTGGGACGTCTCTCCCAGATCATCCAGGGCCTCTTACAGTGGCAGGCGAAGCCGAATAAGCGCTCCTTCCCTGGTTTGTTCTCATAGTTGGCTTGGGCTGATGTCGACTTCAGTCCCACACACAACTGAGCGAACCAACCAGACGGGTCACTCAAATCAAAAGCCTTTCTCGTAATGCGGTGTTCCTCTGGCACGCGTGAGTGTCAATGGTTGGCGAGAGATCGTAGCCATTCACCGTTTTTCTTGAGCTGAAGTGCATCTTCAACCTAACCTCGTACTGCTGCCAGTGGTCGTTCCATCCTCGTGCTGAGGTTCTCCACAACAACTCGGGGTCGAAGATCTGACTATAGGCACAAATGACCCACTTGCTACTAACAGTTCTCCTGCTTTCCCTTGTCCGATACGGGAGGGCTCAGCAATCCCTTTTCCCTGCGGCAATTCCTCTTGCAGTTCGCTCGCCGTACCTCAGTGGTTGGGACTTTACTACCAATGGGACGACCATCGGGCAATTGTGGTCAACAACCTCTTCCCATCAACCATATTCTAGCACTTACCCTGCATGTCATTTCCCTTCACTCGACGTACATGCAAACTAAATTCACTTCATTTCAGGCCCTCAGCATACCAGTGCACGTGCGTGTCGACAACATAACCTACTCGTTCCTGGGGGATTCAGATAGGGTAAATGGGAGTGTGAACCTCACCAATGTGGTAATTTCGCCTACCCAGACCAAACTCACCGCGAATGCTGGGCCAATGCAATGTAACCTCACATTCCTGAATCCAATCGAGGTTCGAACTAAATTCTGTCATCGACTTCGTTATCCACTTACACTTTCGTTTTAGCCCGGTGATTGGGTCAAGCAATCGATCCCATTCTCTTACCTGTCATTATCTGTGGAATCGTTGGACGGCGCAGCTCATGCTGTGCAGGTGTATTCAGACGTCAGTGGACGTGGGTGAAGTCGTTATTGTTATACCCATTCCACCGTGTCTCACATTATCGCAGAATGGTTGTCAGGGGATAGAAGCCAAGAGATTGAATGGAGTACGACAAGTAATAATGGTATCATCTATCATATGGTCGAACTCCAGAATCCAGCGGTCTTCAGCGAAATAGACACTCAGGCAGACTGGGGTACATTGTACTATGCCATGAAGAGCGTGAGTAGCAGCAGTACAATTTGCATTTCGATACTCATACTCGATGATCTAGGTTGGTAAAATCACATTCAAGATAGACATAGATGCAAGTTGCCGTGGATCATTCCAACAAAACGGGACATTGGACAACCAAACGTACTCTATATTTGGACCCATCGGCCCTACCAACCCAGTTTTTGCTATATCGCGCGACCTCGGCACCATCCAAGCCACACAGAGTCCCGTTGTCTGGGCAATTGGGTTGACCACGAACCCCGCCATCCAATACCAAGACCCATCCACAAATGCTGCTCAGCAACGTAGCTTGTACTACCAAACTCAATATTATGCAGACACGTCCTTAGTCAGTGGTTCCATTCACCGAGGAATGTTGCAACTCACATTATCCATTATCTCAGATCCCTGACTTTCTCAACGATTTTGCGAATGCCTCATCAAGAGCTCAACAATTGGATGCGAAGATCCTCAGGGACGCTGCCACTGTCTCAAGCGCGCTTGGTGATTTGGTGTCGCTCGCAACTGCACAAGTATATGGCAGCATACAACTGACAATTGGGACTGATGCAAGTGGTAAACTCAACAAGTCAGACGTGATGGCGTTCATGAAGAATATCGGTGGGTCGAACACAAAGTGAGTTAGCACTGTGCGTCAGGTGGGAGACACTCTGACCTTGTCAAGCCGAGTTAATGCCGTCGAGACGTTGTATTCTGCATTTCCAGCACTCATGTACATTGATCCTGGCCTGGGCGGACTCCTTCTTGAGCCTCTCTTTCGGCTTCAAGCGTCTCCAAGCTATAAAATTCCATACGCTGCTACTGACCTCGGTGCGTCCCGGGACGTGACAGATTCGAAGCACTGATTAACGAAAACCTAAAGGGTTGAATTACCCCAATGTTACAATCAGCAATTCATATCACAGCCAAGGAGTTGAGCGTATGAATTTCCCTAGCGGGTCTTGCGTACCACTAATCTATTCCTTATGGCCTGTACAGAGTCTGGGAATATGCTGATCATGACATATGCCTACGCTCGTGCCAGTGGAGATGGTAGCCTGATAAGCAGATATGTATGTACAAAGCTCCTATCAGGTGCCTGTGGGACCAACAAAACCGGACAGTATCCTCTGCTATCTTCCTGGGCTGATTACTTGTTCAACTATACGCTATATACCACTGACGAGTGCGTTTTTTTTTCCTGTTGATGATTATTTTCGCTGATCGTCTGAACGGTGATTAACTCAGAACATCCGCTGATGGACTGACAGCCAACAATCAGACTAACCTCGCAATCAAGGGTATTATTGCTTTGGAAGCCATGTCGAAGATGAGCGCAGTTGTCAATCTGACAGCCAATGCTGACAAGTATTCTGTACGTGATGTGCTGGATGTGTCGCGGCGAAATTGACTAGTTTATAGAAAATGGCCTCGAGCCTTTACAGTCAATGGAAAGGCCTTGCACTGGCCAGTGATCAACACCTGCTTGCAACATACGGGCTCGCGGACTCATGGACATTGGGGTATAACCTATTTGCTGATGTATGGTTAGGCACCAGCGTCGTCGAATCATCTGTAGGTATCTATTGATTTCTGTCTCATCTCGAAACCCATTGCTTCCCAGGTCTACGATGGTCAAAGCAGTTTCATCGACAACGTCACGCTATCTTCGAATTTCAGCAATTATGGCATGCCAGTCGATAACTACAACACGGACACAAGCACCGCAGTCTCCAGTCAGAAGAGTTTTGCTTTTAAAATTGTCTGAGCTAATGTGGTTTTAGGCTGGACCTTGTTTGTAGCCGCTATGACCTCGAATCAAGACCTACGCACAAATCTTATTTCAAGAGTTCACAATCGAGCCTCTTACAACGCGACTGCAGGCGTTTTCCCAGTTTTATATGACAGCTCTAGTGGATTAATCGACCAGGGAGGGGCTAGGTGAGTTCCTTGCAATTTCTATTCGTCAGATCCTAATTAATTTCGCCGCATCGTCCTCTAGCCCTGCGCAGGTGCAGTGTATGCATCATTAGCTCTTAAGTTCGTTTATAGAAAGCGCGCCCTTTTTCGGTGTCTGACTGCCATTTCTTAGAGTTCCAGTCCTACGGATATCAGCCAATCCCATGACGACTGGGACATCATCGCAATCGCAATCGAACTCGAACTCGAAATTGCAGGCTAGTGCGATTGCCGGGGGTTCCCTATGTGGTATTGCTGTTTTGCTCGTAATTGGGGCCATAGCCTTGGTGGCACGGCGTCGGCGAAGAAGAAGAAGTAGTTGACGCCAGTCCCATGCGTCTTCGTTCGAGACAGACGTCACCGCGCCAGACTGGTCAAGGATAGTGACACCATTCAACCTAACACTTGTTGGGGAGACGGTGCTGGAAACAGGTTCTCAGACGAACTTACAGGGGCGGTGGTCCGAGCCTCTCAGACCTGAGAGCATCCCTCTGGCCCCAGCCTCCATAACATCGGATTCACCAGTGCTATCGCCACTTGTGGTGTCTCACCCTGTCGGCTTGTCCAGCAAGGGGCTTGCGCGGCTGCGCTCGGACAGTTTGGGTTCCCAACCTACTGCATTGTCATCTGGTCCTATCTCACCTACCACCACCGAATTGGGTGCCACCGCATCATCGTTGGAAACTCTGATACTCCGGTCAGAAGTTGGGCATTTGAGGCGTGAGGTGCAACAACTCCGTGCGGAGAGACTTCAGGCGCGACCAGGCTACGAGGCTGGAGGTGCATAGTCTAGCTAGGATTTGGACATTCTTTTAAATTGGGTTTAAATCACGTTTTTTGTACAAAACAAACCTGTTTATTTCCTGGGACATATACCACACTCCACGGACTATTTTTTGTATCACATACTGTTCATCCCTAGCATATGCAAATGCTATGTGACACGCAAATCTGAACGATGACACCCCGTAAGAAAGAAACATCAACAAGTCGACAAACGCTATCATGTGGCCAGAATAGAAACTCGTGCAAGTCTAGCATACTAGGAAGCCTTTTGAGAACCTCCGCGTTGTTCACACAGGTGCTGCGCTTGCTGTAGCTGATGATCGTTGTGTGTGTGCATGCACCATACAACCCGCGAGTCCGCGATGGGCATAAGGATCGGTGTAGGATCGGTCCGGAACTCCTCATATCGCAGCCCTGAGCCGGCAAAGTCATCTGCTCAGTCGTGGTAGATGTACAAACCAGGGAATATGCACTATTCTCGATCTTGGCCTTAGGAAAATCCATGCGCAAGCACCTCTCCTCTTCAGGATCATGCCCGCCAGGTCAGTGATTCTGCATAGGGCACCCAAGTCACTTGCGCATAAGCCATGCGTCTTGAGATCTTGTGAGGTTGGCCACGCAGGTGGTGGAAGTGCTGCACAATGTTGCAGCCTGTGGGGGTACGCATGCTGCACGGCATGTAGATATTGTTTGGGCGAAGAAATTGGCCGGGCAGCATCGTCGAAAGCCGCAGGTTTATCCACGGTTCTGGATTTCGAAACACATCCACAAGATTTGAAGGAGCGGGGTAGTCAGTCTCCAAAATTTGTTCTATAGTTAAGAGATACTACAGGTTCTTGTTCTGCGTGCCGTCCGGTGTGGTGTAAGTGAAAGATCGGAGAGACTCTGAGAGATATACATGAACCAGCAAATGCTCCTGTATACGTCCCATTTCTCCTGCCGCTGTCAGGAGTAACTTATGGAAAAACGTGTCGCGGATGAAGTGTACGTAATATGTGTATCCTGGTGCCGTGAAGATGGGCGTCTGATGAACAAGAATGCCGCCAATGTGCGCAGCTTCTTCAAGTGGGGTTGGCGGAAGAGGGGGTTCACATGTTTGGAGTGTTGGGAGGTGCAGGGGGTATGGGTAGATTGAGCTTCTCCATGGATGAGCGCTGAGGCCTGAGGCCTGAGGACGCGGAGATGGAGAAAGGGCGGTAGATTGAAACACGGGACAGGTAGGAAGACAAGTTTTTGTATGCTTTCCATGTTCTACGTACGATGGCGGGCAAAGGACACTGACCTGTGCTCTGATCCGACTCAATGACGCATCTTGACCATGAGAGATAGGTGAAGTGACTCATATGTTGACGTACAGTACTCATGGGAACGGAACAGCGAACATAAATAAGCAACTCAGGAACATCACGAGCAGTGGCAAGCGTCTAGGAATGAATGGAACGGGACGCTCTCCCATCATGCATCATCTCGGCGGTGCCCATGGTAGTGGGCGGCAAATAGGCGCCGGATACCAATAAGGGCGGAGTTGCTCTGAAACGCTCCATCCTATGTTTAATTTTGCTGATGTCTGTCACACACCTGGGCGCTCTTCGGGAAACCAACCATACGGGTCTTTCGAATCAGAAGCTTCTCGTAAAGCGTGATTGCATGTGTGATGGGCGAGGGCTCGTAGATTAACCTTCTCCGTCTTCCTTGATCCAGTGACTGTGCATCGTCAACATAAACCTTGTGCTGCCGCAACTGGTCAATCCTTTCCCGCCCGCACTGAATTTCCTCGCCATTCGGAGCTGACTCAGGCGAAGCCATAGACGCAAATGACCCACCTGTTAATTCTCCTGCTGGCCCTTGTCCAATGCGGAAGAGCACAGCAAACCCTTTTTCCCGCCGCAATCCCTCTTGCAGTTCGCTCGCCGTATCTTAGTTGTTGGGACTTTACTACCAATGGAACGACCATCGGAAAACTATGGTCAACAACCTCTGGCCATCAACTAGATTCCAGCACCAACGACGCATGTTGTTTTCCTTCATTCGACGTAACACATAAATTCACTGCATTCCAGGACCTCAGCATACCCGTGCACGTGCGTGTCAATAACATAACCTACTCGTTCCTGGGGGATTCGCCAAGTGTAAATGGAAGTGTGAACCTCACCAACGTAGTAATTTCACCTACTCAGACCAAGCTCACCGCAGAAGCTGGACCAATGCAATTTAACCTCACCTTCCTGAATCCGATCGAGGTTCGAACTAAATTCCGTCTTCTGCTTCTTTATCTACTTACGCTTTCGTTTTAGCCAGGAGATTTGGTCAAGCAATCAATCCCATTCTCGTACCTGTCATTAACTGCCGAATCGTTGGATGGCGCGGCTCATGCTGTGCAGGTGTATTCGGATGTCAGTGGAGGTGGGTGAGGTCTTTCTTATTGTTCCCACTCTGTTGTGTCTCAAGATGGTTGCAGAATGGTTGTCAGGGGATAAAACCCAGATGATTGCATGGAGTACGACAAGTAATAATGAGGTCATCTATCATTCGGCCAAACTCGAGAATCCTGCCGAGTTTACCGAAATTAACACTCAGGCGGAATGGGGCACATTGTACTATGCCATGAAGAGCGTGAGTGGCAATGGTGCAATTTGCATTTCGCTTCTCATAGTCGATCATCTAGGGTAGCAATATCACATTTAAGACTGATTCAGATGCGAATTGCAGGGGTTTGTTCCAGCAAAATGGGGCCTTGGACAACGAAACAGACACGACTTTTCGTCCCATTGGCTCTAATTTCCCAGTTTTTGCAATATCGCGCAACCTTGGCTCCATCCACGCTACGCAGGATCCTGTCGTCTGGGCTGTCGGGTTTACTACGGATCCAGCTATCCAATATCAAGACCTATCCGCCAACGCCCCTCAGCAACGTAGCTTGTACTACAAAACCCAATATCCTGCTGACACGTCATTGGTTAGTAGGTACTGCACATCCACCAAGGATGACGCGGCTCACATTGTCTCAGATCCCTGACTTTCTCAATGATTTCTCAAATGCTTTGTCCAGAGCCCAGCAATTAGACTCGAAGATCCTTGGGGATGCCGCTTCTGTCTCGGGATTGCTTGGGGATTTGGTTTCCCTCGCAACTGCGCAAGTATATGGCAGCATCCAGCTGACAGTTGGGCTTGACGCGAGTGGGAAACCGGACAAGTCAGACGTGATGGCGTTTATGAAGAATATCGGTGGGCCAGGATCGAGCACAAAGTGAGTTAGCATTGTGCGTGAGGTGGGAGACAGATCCTGACCTTGTCAAGCCGAGTCAATGCCGTCGAGACGCTGTATTCTGCGTTTCCAGCACTCATGTACATCGATCCTGGCCTGGGCGGACTCCTTCTTGAGCCTCTCTTTCAGCTTCAAGCGTCTCCCAGGTACAAAATCCCATACGCTGCTACTGATCTAGGTATGTTCTGGATCCGGATATTCAAAACACTGATCATTGAAGATCTAAAGGGTCGCAATACCCCAATGTCACAATCAGTAACTCATATCACAGCCAAAGAGTCGAACGTTCGTATATCTCGTGCCAGCGCAGCTGTCGCGTCTTGCCAATTTTCCTTATTCCCACACAGAGTCAGGAAATATGTTAATCATGACATATGCCTATGCTCGTGCAAGTGGAGATGGTAGCCTAATAAGCAAATACGTACGTACGAAGCTCTTTTTGGGTACTGCGGAGGACCAACGAAACCGGATAGTATTCTCTTCTAAAGTCCTGGGCTGATTACTTGTCCAACTCTACGCTGTATACCACTGATGAGTGCGTTTTTATTATTATCGATGATTCTTTTCGCTGATCCTCTGAACGACCATTCACTCAGAACATCTGCTGATGGACTGACAAGTAACAATCAAACTAACCTCGCAATTAAGGGTATTATCGCTATCGAAGCCATGTCAAAGATGAGCTCAGCTGCCAAGCAGACAGCCGATGCTGACAATTATTCTGTACGTGCAGATGTGTTAGATGCTTTGCGGCGAAATTGACTCGCTTATAGAATAAAGCTGCAAGTCTTTACAATCAATGGAAAGGCCTTGCACTGGCCAGTGATCAACGCCTTGTTGCAATATACGGGCTCCCAAACTTTTGGACACTTGGTTATAACCTATTTGCCGATGTATGGCTAGGCACCAGCATCGTCGAATCATCCGTAGGTATCTGCTGATTTCGTTCTTAACTTGACGCCCACCGCTTTCCAGGTCTACAGTAGTCAGAGCGGTTTCATCGACAACATGACATTGAGTTCGAGTTTCAGCAAGTATGGCATGCCAGTCGATAACTACAACGCAGACACAAGCACCGCAGCATCTAGTCTGAATGGTTTCACTCTTGAAATTTGTCTGAGCTAATATGGTTTTAGGCTGGACCTTGTTTGTAGCCGCTATGACCTCGGATCAAGACCTGCGCACAAATCTTATTTCGAGAGTTCACAATCGAGCCTCTTACAATACGACTGCAGGCGTTTTCCCAGTTTTCTACGACAGTAGTAGTGGATCAATCGACCAGGGAGGGGCCAGGTGAGTTCTTTGCGATTTCCATATGTTGGTTCCTAAATAATATCACGGCATCTACCTCCAGCCCTGCGCAAGGTGCAATGTATGCACCATTAGCTCTCAAGTTGGTTTATAGCAAGCACCTTTTCCCGATGGATGACTTACTATTATCAGAGTACCTGTCCTACAGATAACAGCTAATCCTGTGACGACTGGGGCTTCATCAAAATCGCGTTCGCACACTGGTGCGATTGCTGGGGCTGTCACAGGAGGTGTGGTTTTACTCGCAATTGGGGCTGCCTTGGTGGCACGGCGTCAACGAAGACGAATTCGTAGACGCAAATCCATTGGGTCTTTGTTCGAGAGAGACGTCATCGACGAACCGGACCTTCCAATGACCGTGACGCCATACAACCCAACACTTGGGGGAACAACAGAGCTGGAAGCAGGTTCTCAGACGCAACGGTGGACCGAGTCTGTTGAGTCTGAAAGCGTTCCTCTGGTCCACCTTTCCAACCCATCGGATTCACCCGTGTCATCATCGCGTGTGGTGCCTCTCCCCGTAGGCCTGTCTAGCAAGGAGCTCGCGCGGCTGCGCGAGGACAGTTCGCGCTCCCAATCCACTGATGCGTTGTCATCTGGTCCTCTAATAACTGCCACGACCGAATTGGGTATCGCCACATCATCTTCGGATGCGCTGAGACTTCAGTCGGAGGTCGAGTCTTTGAGGCGTGAGATGCAACAACTCCGTGCCGAGAGATTTGAGGCACCGCCAGTCTATGAAGATGGAGGCTAATTATTTTTCTTTTCAACATTTGGGGAATTGTCTTTACATCTCCACGCTTTTTCCTTTCCTCTATTCATTTACTGTAAATTAGTTATATCTCGGGACATGATATTATACCACAGACAGTTCTTGGTATCACTTAGGGACCTCGTATGTAGTAGGCTAGATGTGCCTCCGACAACATTACATGATTTATGACCAAGTTATCCTCGACTATCGAAAGTGCTGGCGTATTTCCCTCTGTGGTTGCTTCTCATTATTCTGCACGACAACCACATACTATGATTGAGGAGTCGAACATGGCCAAGTCTAACTCGTTACGCCTTCCTCGTTGCGCCTTCATTCGGCAAGTCAGCAGCGGCTATCAGGACAAACTTGTCTTCCGAACGTCCCATTCAACTTGAAGTCCCGGTTTTCTAAGAAGAGGTCGTTGTACTAGTATGTGGTCTCGCTATGACACGCCACGTCAACTCGAGATAATAACTAACACCCGGATTTAGCAGGGTCGTTCAGTACCGTAGGAAATCTTGTGCCAGTGGTCCCTCGGCATTCTCCCAATCCAACTTCCAGCTATTCACGCGACTTTGCATCTCGTTTGGTGCTGACATTACTTTCCGTTGGAAGTAAGCATTTATTTGCGTCATCTACTCGTTAGGAGCTCAAATTTGCGTCATGAGATAGACCTCGTATTTGAATGGGCTGTGGTTCGTAATTAAAAAAAGCGCTAACACTGTGCTGTCCGATATGTGTCACAGACAGTGCTAGATGCCGCAGGAAAGCTAGGAAAAATACTGGTCGGGATAAGCCAGGCACTCGTGGAAACCATCAAGCTACGAACTGGCGGCAACTTGGTGGGTCGTAACAATACCCTTTGGGCATGGTTGTGACTTGGATGTCTCACCTGCCGCTGGGGCGAGTAAGCGTAGGTATAGGACAGAGTAAACCAGCAGGATGCTCACCTGCTACACTACGAATCGGAGGGTTTATAAACTGTACAACAGTAAGGGCGATACAGTGATAAATTTTATGCTCTGCTTCCGCAAGAGCCTCGAGGTAGGAATCCGCGGCCATGTGGACTACCGGGAGGGGATGGGATAAAATGAGAAACATCACGCGCGGTTCTTGGCGCGGTTTGCATAAACCCGCATGGACAATCTGATAAGGAATAGAAATAGAACACTTCAACATCACAGACGTCGTGCGACGTTCTCTACCAAGATTCCGGTATTCGAGTCGGCATGCTGCCTGACAGAGGCCCGAGTCTCGCAGTGATTTCGCAGTGATTTCGCACGCCACGACGAACATGCCTTTCAAGTCGTAGAAGGGGCTCGCATCGGGCAAGTGTACGAAAAGTGTATGATAACAAGCACAATTTTCCTGGGCTTCCTATCTTCTTTCGCGGTCAAGTGACCACAGTCCGTGGGGCGGCAGCCTTCGAAACATACTCTGGGAAACTTCTTCCTCACACTCTTACAAAAGGGACAAACATGGGACGTTACCTCTTCAAGCACTTTCCTCCGCTAAATTTCTCAGAGAAAGGGTTCACCTATTTCAAAACAGCTCGTCATGGAAATGGAAATTCACGACGAGAAACGAGAAGTAAAAACCAGTGAAGGGTACGTAGAGCCGCTGGGAGACGACATTGCAAAGAAACTCGCGGCTGGAGAAATTTCTGAACTCGTACTTGTTGCTGAGGGTGAGGAGAGGACAACGTGGTTCATTTGGTTGTTGGTGCTTTGTAGCAGCATATCAGGTCTCTTGTTCGGTCAGTCTAGCTTTTCTGTTCTCGCTCACCATGCCTTATTCGGCGAGTTAGGGTATGACACCGGCGTCGTGTCTGGTGCTCTCGTCAGCATTGACTCAGACCTTGGTCCCGAGAGCCTTTCCAATATGCAGAAGGTTTGGGCCGGCAACGATGAATGACCCCGCGGCTTACGTCTGGGGAGTATTTTAGGAACTTATCACTTCTGCCACTACACTGGGAGCACTTCTTGGAGGCCTTACCGCGGGAATGCTCTCCGATGCCATCGGACGAAGACCAGTACTCGGCATTGCAGATATCCTCTTCATTGGTGGCGCAGTTGGACAAGCAATCTGCCATACGGTTTGGGCCATGGTATGTTCGGATTTGCTGAAGCTGTGGGCTACCTGAATCTAAGACTTATGATGCTATCGAGATCGGTACACGCTTCTTGGTCGGCTGGGGTGTCGGCATCGCAGCTTGTGTTGCCCCTGTCTACATCCAGGAATTATCACCGACACGTCTCCGGGGGCGGATGGTAGTCATAAATGTTGTTGCGATCACGTTCGGACAGGTAGTGGCCTATGGCATAGATGCTGGCTTCGCAAACATTCATGGAGGATGGCGGTGGATGGTCGGGCTTGGTACAATACCTGCGGGCTTGCAGCTGATCTTCCTATTCTTTCTTCCGGAGTCACGTAGGTCGTTGTCTTGTTGTAATTGTTCCCAGCCCCGTATCTCACGAACGCGTCTGGCCCCGCAGCGCGTATCTTGCTCAAGAGAGGACATGTTGAACAAGCACGCGACGTCATATCGAAGATTTATGCGCATGCGAGCTCAGATCATCTAGACTTCAAGGTTTGCTTTTCCAATAGATGGTAGCATCTACAACTGATGGACAGATATCGCTAGGTCAAGGTATTGCAAGCAGCCGTGAAGCAGAGCGTTGAAATTGTCCAAACTACGACATTCTTGGAGCGTTTTCGCTCCATTCTTTTTGTTCCCGTCAATCGCCGTGCCCTAAGTACGTGATGCATTACATTTCTCTACTGTTTGACTAGACCTTAAACATGAATGTCAGTCGTCGCCTGCGGACTTCAGTTCGCCCAGCAAGCTTGTGGCTTCAATACTCTGATGTATTACTCTGCGACTTTGTTCAAGGAAATCGGTTTCAATCAGCCAACAGCGGTTGGGCTCATCATATCAGGGACGAACTTCCTGTTTACGCTCTTCGCACTCAAGTACATCGACATCATCGGGCGTCGCCGTATCCTTCTCTGGTCGATGCCTGGCATGATCTTTGGCCTCGTCCTGGCAAGTGTAGCCTTCCATTGTACGCGTTTGCTTTACTCCTTTCTCTTGTCAGATGAGACTGAGAGAACCGTTGACCTAGTCATGACACGAAACACGGGACACGTCTTGGTAGATGGCACGCATTACCCCCGTGGCTGGTCAGGAGTCGTGCTTTTTTCTATGATTGCCTTCGTCGCATCGTACGCCGCTGGCATAGGAAATGTGCCCTGGCAACAAGGCGAGCTGTTCTCTCTCGAAGGTGTGGCCTATGATCCAGCTGCGGCGATACCCTGCTAATTAACACACCCGCACCGTCGCGTTCTCGTGTGCATCCAGTGCGCGGCATCGGAACCTCCCTCGCCACCGCTACCAACTGGTCGGTCAACCTACTGATCGGCGCTACTTACCTCTCGCTCATGGCGCACATCACCCCTTCCGGCGCATTCGGCTTCTACGCAGCACTGTGTGCGCTCAGCTATACCTTTGTGGTGTTTTGCTTTCCAGAGACCGCAGGGCTGAGCCTCGAAGAAGTACGCGTGGTTTTCCGCAACGACTTTGGTGTGCGTGAGAGCGGGCAATTACGTAGGGTACGGATGGAGAAGCGTTTGCGGGCGGAGGATAGAGTCGATGATGTGTAGATATTACACATGAGAAGTCAACGGTTACTAGAGAAAAATTTGGTGCATTGATATGAAAGTCAAAAATTTCGCACACGTTGAGCGGGTCGCAGACCCACGTGATCATCATGAGGTACATCTAAATCTTACAGCCCCCTTGGAACTACAACCTCTTCGTTGCGGTCCAGAAGGCCGCGTGATATACGTAACCGAGCATCGAGTCCTTGTTGTTCACATAGGTTGTATCCACTCTGCGTTCATTCTGATCGCAGTCAGCCCCGTGTCCGCAAGGTAAGTAACAGGATACGCGCACTTTAATGTCAAAGCCAATATGTGTCGCGAGCGCTTTGACCTCCTCTAAGTCGAGCTCGATTGAAGGATCGCTCGTTGTATTCTCCTCAAAGTGCCAAAGGAGGGGGCCTGTATGTGATGCGAGAAACTCAGAAATTCAGCAGAGATCATACAAATACTGAGAGTTAAGACCATACCCAGATTGATCCAGATGCCGCCAGGAGTGAGAATTCGATGTATGATTCGAAGGTAGTTCACGATATTTTTCGCCTGCGCAAGCCCAGTGTCAACTCTGCTCTATCTATCACGAGAGAAGGACGCTCACCGTGTCGATGAAGAAACACGTCAGCACCGCGTCCCATAGCCCGGCTGATGGCTCATCCACATCCGCGTCTGCGTCTTGCTGGCCATACACCTCTTCGAAATCTCCCGCTACGAGAGAAAAGTTGGATCCTGGGGGGAGGTCGCTTGGAAGAACGTCTGGTATCTGTATGCGCTTGAGCACGGCAGCGCGGTCTGGCACGTTGGAGAGCGTGTGGGCGTAGGGGTAGATCGTGTGCTGGTGCACTTGCTGCGTCCTTTGGTCAGGGCAGAGATTCAGGTTCATGGAAGGAAGCGCTGGAAGAGGGGGCTCATGCACACCGATTGAGAATGAAGAACGAGGTCAGCAGCATGTAGTGCGAAAACTCGTTGCCTTGGCAGGAAAAGCCTGAGGGTGAGGTCGGGTGGGTGGCCGGATCGAAGGGACGGCTGTAGGATTCTCTCACCGAGCTTGGCAATGTCATACGCAAGCCTACCGAGCCCGGCTCCGGGAACGAGCACGCGGAAGTTGTGTCTGGATTTTACATCAGAGAACGACGAACGCATTATCATGTGGGGACCAACACAAACGTACCGCTCCTCCATGGGTATGTCAGAGAAGTGCGCGAGCAAGGCATCTTTTATAGGCTGATAACTTGCCTCTCTTTCTTCTCTTCCCTACACTAGATTGAGATTTCTCTAGCAGAGATGGGAGGGCAGTACCTACTTCTTCGCTCCAGTCGCGTACGAGCTGCTTGAGCGTGCTTCTCACTTTGTCCATGTCAAACTCCATCGGTCTGCGCTTACGCCTATCATTTGCTAGATCCGTCGAAGAATGGGTGTGTGGTCCATGCGAATGTGAGCGATCATGCCTGGTATGATCAGAGTGGGGGTGCGTGTGGTTGCGACTCGCGCTCGAAGGTCCTGAGGTGGGGCTACCACCGTCTCCTGAATCCGCGGTGAATGTTCGTTGAGACAGCCACCAATTCGCCAAACAAACCTTCGTAGAGTGACCCGTCGAAAGTTTCCTCGTTGTCTTCTTCAGCTCCAGGTATGTCATTCTCGAATATTGCCGGGTTGGCTATGATTTGGTTGAGAAACGCGGCGTTGGTGAGGATTGCGTCGTCCACGGCGGCGAGTTTACGTTTGTAGCCGAGTTGCTCGAGGAGAGCCTGGTCTTCACGCGGGAGGGTGAACACGTCTTTGCGTCGGCGATTGTTGCCAGCTAACTGTCGGTGGTTGAAAGTATCAGAGGAAAGACTTGGACGTGCACGCGGACAAGAGCAGATACCGTGTACGAGGCATATCGTTGGAAGGCAGTTATGACATTTTGGAAGTGTATTTGTTC
Organism: Lactarius quietus; assembly: GCA_015025155.1. NCBI lineage: Eukaryota > Fungi > Basidiomycota > Agaricomycetes > Russulales > Russulaceae > Lactarius > Lactarius quietus. The sequence continues at coordinate 42,230 of WITN01000253.1, forward strand.
TTCATCAGCCTCTTTTGCAGTGTCTCTAGTAGCCATCAAGAAGAACCTGCAAACGGCAGCGCAGCGATCTGATTGTTTACCCCCGATCTCATGGCTTGCCACCGCCAAACCGGCATCATCTTTCCTCGCTGCCATCAAACTTTGATCTAGACGCTAACCATACGGTAGGCATCATTGAAATCTTACAGGTCTAGTACGATCATCGCCTCACTGCCTCCACAGATGGGCGTGAGCTTCCCTTGGCCTCGGCTAAGCCAAAACGTGTATGTCTGCGGGGCCACTTTAGGGCCACTTAGAATGTGGAAAGACAAACCGAATATGTCAATACACGTCGGAAAAAGAAATCCGCCAGTATCATGAACCCCTTTGACCTTACGCCTTTCTCATTTCTCATCGCTTGCTATCTGGGCCTCCATGTTCTTGTCCGAAGAACCCGTCTTACGTTACTATAGGCGTCATCGTCCTTGCGATCGCCCATGTCTTGGCCCATGTGCCCTATCGCGCTCCTTGCCTGGCAAGAGTCCGTGCTTCACAAGGCTCCATGGCTCAAGCATTCTTGCCCCACTGCGCATGCACTTAAAAGGTTGGGTTAGCGATGCTTAACTCTGGGACTCCAGCAGTGCGTTGGCCGCTTTGTTCGCCTTGGTAGAGGGGCTATGTAGTCATGATTTGACCACAATCCGGTTGAACCAAGTTGATTCTTTCTAGTATGGCGTCTTCTTACCTCGACGCATAACCGACCCTTCGGGTCGTATACTTCCGTTCGCAGTGTTGCCCGCAACGACTAGGACTCGTCATACCCGGAGAGATGGTGCACGCGCTAGAGGCAGCAGAATCCACTTGATATCCGCCGCAGAGGACAGATCCACATGTCGTCGGCTAATCGTCCTGGGGTCTTGTCTTGTACGCAGTGTTGTGAGCGTTTGCAGCTACGGTGCACTGACATCAAAGTACGTTAGGGCCTCTACCAGACGGCGTCTATGATGCGAGATTGGTGCAAATGATCGAACGGGTCCTCGGCGTAGTACGGAGGTGCATTTCTGAACCCGTGCGTGGATCATGGACCGTCTAAATTGAGTTCTCCGAGATATTCCCTCTGGGGTCGTGTTACCTGCATGTGGGTGGTCGATCAGTCGAGTACTTCGTCACCAAGTTCTGTTTACTAGCTCTTGATCATCTCGTCTCGTGGCCACGCGATTTCGAGCTTCTGCCTCCCACACCTAGGTACCCTATTCCACATTTCCTCGGTTCAAAGTCACGGTGAGTCTAAGTTTCCTAGAATGATGCTGTCGTGAGTCCACTCGGTCTTACTTCTGTCGGTGGCTTTCTGTAATCGTGATCTAACCTGTGTCACGAATACAAAGGCCGAAGTTCCGATTCTTACCGCACAGTGTCCGCAAACCAATGTCTCTGCACCACGCTGTGAGTTAATCTTCAAACATATTCGAGACTTAAGCACCATGGCTAATCATGTTCAAAAATCTTGTCACTGGATCACCGTGAATCCTTACGGACATATGACCTCAGGACCAGCCGAGGCGTAGATCATGTGCATCTCCTTATGATCATATCGTAACTAATACTGAGCCCTTGGCGCACGCACTCAGTTGATGCACGCCCAAAACGCACAACACGCAAGGTCCAATCTACAGTATTTGGACTTGTTGTTCAACGGCCTTGTGCCTGGGAACCTCTTTTGGAAGGAAATCATGAATGAGAAATAAGCACAACAATAGTCAAGGGATCGCACTGGGATCAACGGGGAAGCCAGCTGTTTTTATTCTCTTCCTTGCGTTTCGAGGCTCGATTATTTACCAACGCCAAGCAAAGAATAACACCATTTTTTGAAATGAAATTCTCACACTAACACGCCATTGTGGTCCTTGTGGAGAGCGATCGTGACGTACCAACTGTTGGATTCTCCGACAAGTGATCATGATTCTGCTTAGTCTCCGCAAGGTATAGCGTGCGACGTAATTGTCTAGAAGCAAGTGTACGAGCACGACCAGAGGAGCTGTTATGCCAAATTCCACGTGACATTTCCTGATTAATACAGAGGAGGGGCCGCAGTGACTGATAGGTGCTTTGCCACGCCAGAAGACGGCACTATTTCCTGCCTGCCCGACTTTCCCTACATCTTCGCAGTCCAGTTACCCTCATTTACCATGAATCCTTCTTACAGTACCGACCCTTACACTCAGTCCAGCCAGTTTCAACCCGCTACATTTTCTCAGGTTCACTATCAGAATCCGAATACGACAAGATCAAATACTGCACAACCTCGCACTGCGCCTCCTCCTCTCGAAGCCTCGAGGCCGCACTCTATTGCAGAGCTTGCAGAGATGGCGAAGGAGTCTCTTGGAGATGATGCTCGACCGTTCAAGACTTGGCTTCGAATAGCTGAGACTGCCCGACGAGACGCCAAAAGTTTACAGGAACAAGGTGATCTCGAGCCTGCATTCATAGAATTTGCAAGAGCTGCCACGATTGTTCTCGAGAAGATCCCATCCCATCCCGATTATAGAGTTCTTCTTACTCCAACGCAGAGGCATAACATGGGCCTGGTGAGTTATCTCAACCCTCTAGCTCCCCTACATTTTGCTTGTCACCAGAACTTCCATGCGGCTGGTCGTCTGCATATGTCGACCAATTCTACTTGTGAGCCATATATGTTGGTCGGGGTTCCACAGTGCGACATGATACCAAGTCGCGGTTTTCAGCTTTCATTTTGTCACTACAATCTGGGCAATAGTCGACTGTCTTTCAGCTCGAATGTTCCTCCTCCTGTAATACAGACGTGGCAGCTTTGCCATCGTCACCACGACTTCACATGAGCATTGCCCTCGAATAACGTGGTTGGACGGGTGCGACATGACATAGTTTTGCATGTGTCCCTTGAAGGAGCACCTTACCCGTGTTATTCGTGTCCAACTTCCGTTTCTAGTACTGACAAATATGCAGCACGGACAGGAGATTCTCGATAGTTTGGCCGAGATCAAGATTGCTCTCATGGGGCGCTATGAGCAGTGGCGGACAAGTCCGTCTTCTGTGCCATTCCAATCTGCCCCGGCACTTGTCTCCAATTTCCCTCCGCAACAATTAGTTGCGCGCCGTAGCGTCCAGTCTCATGGCGCAAGTACGCCGTCGTCCTCCTCAACTCCTTCGAGTTCACGCAGCCGTGCGTCAATGCCTCCTAGGAGCCGCACTCCGTCACCTTATCGTCAGAGTCCAAACGACGACGATAGGGCGTGGCGTGAGCGTGCCGACGCGATACTACGCGATGAGGCTCGTCACCGGGATGAGGCGTCTGCTGACGGGGTTCGTTCCGAGCAGTCCCGCTTAGCACGCGAGGACGACGTGCGGCGACGCCGCGAGCACGAGGAAGGGGAGAGGCGTCGGTTAGCGGATCAACGTCGGCACGAGCAAAATGGAATCTTACGGCGACAACAAGAGGCCGAGTTCGCTGCGCAAGCTGCGAGATTCGGACAGCCGAGTGGCCAAAATCAGAGTGTCGCCATGCCGCAGCCATCGGTTCAATATCCATCCGCCACAGGGCCAGTTAGCTCAGCCCCGGCGCCTACCGGGCAAATCGCGAGTCAGCTGCAAATGCCACTCGAGAGTCCGACCCGGTATGTCATTCATAAACCAAAACACTCATCCCCCGCACGTTTTATGGTACTTAAGAATCCAATCACAGGCCTCATGGGGAAAAATCTAACAGGACGTGAGTTTCTTATCCCTTGTTCAGATGGTTTGAACTAGCCACTGATATCTTTTTAAATACCAACCAGCGCAATACACCAACCCATTACTACTACCTCCGCTCCCTCATCGCACCTGGGCATTGTTCAGTACCCTTCGTTGATGAGTCAGCACCAAATATCCCAGGGCTATCATCCGTCACTGAGTTCAATGTTCCATCGTCCATCTCACGCATCTCACGCGGGCTTGCTTTTCCAAGCCCAGGAAGCTGCTACCCATTCCCACTTTTACCAGAGCCTCCTACCTAGGAAAACTCAAACTTCGAATCCACCATATGCTCAGACAACGCGTGCACCACCAGTCCCTCCGAAAGAGCTGGTTGCCCCAGCATTAGGTGGTACGGACCCTGTCCCTCGCGAACTCAAGACTGTGGCCTTCCCTCGAGACTGCCTGAACCGGTTTACGTCGATCGCGTCGATCAATACGGCGCGGAATCGTGAGACTTGTGGCCTGCTGCTTGGAAAAGACAATGACACAAGATTTATCGTCACGACGCTTTTGATTCCGAAACAACATTCGACGAGTGATACATGCACCATGGACGAAGAAGAGCTTGTTATGCAGTTCACGGAGGAACGTTCCTTAATCACGCTTGGATGGGTGTGTCATCGTTTTAGCTTCAAAACATAGTGTGATGCTGATTAGATTGTGACCGTCCAGATACACACGCACCCAACGCAGTCTTGTGAGTATCACGCCCCACAGCTGCGCGTGCCTTGACCTGATTTTCGCGTTTGGGACAAAGGTTTCATGTCTTCTGTCGATCTGCACACACACAGTGGCTTCCAACGCATGCTACCCGAGTCCTTTGCTGTAGTATGCGCGCCGAATTCAACACCGAAGTACGCGTTTCAGGCTGATGATATTCCTTGGAACTGTTGCTGACTATCATATTCCTTGCGCAGCTACGGTATCTTCCGCCTGACAGACCCGCCTGGCTTGAAAACGATTTTAGATTGCCACGTGACAGAGGCGTTTCACCCGCATCCAGAGCGGCCGATATACACTGTACGTGCCCCCTGACGGTTTCATAAAGAGAGGTGTTTGGGCTGACGAAGATCTGACAGGACGCCGATAAGGGTCACGTCCGAATGAAGGATTTGCCATTGGAGATCGTCGACTTGCGCTGAGCGTGACTCGGCACTTTTATAGGATCATAGTGAAAGTGGGACTTCGCAGCAGTTCCATTTTGTAGCATAAGTTATTTCACTATACCAAACATACAGACTTGGGGAACCTGTGATTCGATTCCAGTAAATCGATTGCAGGCTAATATTCGTTGAGACATTGTAATGTTATCTCATGCCATGTTTTTCCTGCCAAGTGATCTGTAAAAGTGTGTGCCATGATCTTGCGTGAGAAAAGTGTCGGGAGTCCGGACCGGACCCCGATGACCGTGTTGGACGGACCGTCGACCGCCAACTCCCGCCAGCCGTTCTAAGCTCAAACTACGCATTACCTTAACAATGGTAAGAATCGTTACCAAAACATACCGACACACCTGACAGGCCTCTCCTTCAGGCTCGTAATGAGGAAAAGGCTCAGTCCATGCTCTACCGCTTCCGCGAAGCGCAGGCGGCAGAGTTGGGTCTTGGGACGCGGGGCGACCGGCGACCGCGCATGGCGAGCGCGTGCAAGAGCCTGCGCGAATGTGAGCGGTGGAGAGGAGAAATTTTGCGCGAAATCAGTAGGAAGGTGTCGAAGATACAAGATTGTGTGTGTTCTCCCTTGTTATTGATTCATTCTGAGCTCGTGAGCTCAAAATTACCCACCACAGCTGGTCTGACGGACTACGAGGTTCGAGACCTAAACGATGAGATCAACAGGCTCTTGCGTGAAAAACGACATTGGGAGAATCAAATCATCGCGTTAGGTGGTGCCAACTATCGGAGGAATGTGGCCATGCTGGACGACGATGGCCGGGAAGTTCCAGGGACCAAGGGATACAAGTACGTCATCCCACCTCTCTTTAGAGCGCGCCGATACGAACCTTCGAAGATACTTTGGACGAGCGAAAGAACTTCCCGGTGTAAAAGAGCTCTTCGAGAGCCGCAAAAAGGAGGAGGACGAAGAGAACGCGACGCATAACTTCTACAAGAAGTACACCAACCAGGGGCCAGCGTACTTTGGCGACCTAGACGAAGTAGACGGTGAGCTCTTAAAATACGAGGAGGCAGCAGAGCAAGCAGGTACGTAACAATGCACCTTGAACGCCGTGGTACGGCGTTTCGACCGCATGAAGCTCATACACCCAACACACGACAGGATGGGAAGAGGCGCACGCTCGCATTCGTGAAGTGCTGGGCCTTCCTGAAGATACACCTGTACCCAAAATCCCTCGAGGAGCTAGCGCGCCGTCATCCAATATCCTACCCTCTGACAATCCTCCGCCAGCTGCACCAGATGGCAAGCGCAAGGCCCCCGACGATGGCCGCGACGGAACCCCGGTGCAGGAATCTGACGGCGAACTCGCCAAGCGATCGAAGCCAGGTTCCCTGGTTCCTCCCCCTCCCGGCGCTACGCAAGCAGACGCCGCTGCCACGACATTGGCGCATGCTCGCGCAGCTGCCGCTCACATTCCCTTCTTGTCGGTGGAGAGCCTGTTGCCGCCGAAGATGCCGACGAAAGAGGAGATGGAAGGCGTGCTTCTCGAGCTGCGAAAGCGTGCGCTGGTCGAAGAATATTTCGGAAACTAACGCTTGGTGTACCTCTCTTCTATGTTTTTGTAGCCGTTTCCGCGCCTAGAAACACAGTTGTCTCATTATTTAAGAATCTAGTATTTGATTACAACTATATCAGAGAAGATGACGAACTGGACTGTCCAGTAGTCCAGTAACTAGGTGCGTGCCAGATATGAGGATGGACGAAAGCGGAGCATCTAAGAATAAAAGATAATAACCGCATGACCCCAAATACGACCACCAAGAATCCAAACCTCGAGGCCATGAGTACCAGGGCGGCTCCCTTGACCAACGTCGACCCGTTGATACCGAGCGTGAGTGAAGAGGCAGCAAGTATAGCTGTCGCCGGCTCCTGCGCCGACAACCGGACTTCTGATTTCTCGGAGCGAGGAATCGCCTCCATCCCTGACGGGGGCAGGAACCGGCTCGCGCGCCACGCTCTCATCCACTTCCAAACATTCTCCTCCCCGAGTGGCTTGGCGCCTTCCGCCAGCACGCTCGACACACGGATTGCGCGCGTGGTGTCCAAACGCGCGATGCCAAGAGGCCCCCACTCGGGTCCTGTGCGCGCAGACTGGAAAAAGTTGAACAGGCGAAGCGCCGGGTTGGCCACCTGCGCCCGCTCCAGCTCTGCGGAGGAGTAGGACTGGGTCGCCTTGTGCACCGTTGCGAGTTTAGAGAGCCAGTCGGTGTAGGGCACGAGCGGGACGTTGAGAGAGGATGCCACAGGAGCAATGAGAGTGTTGAACGGGACGCCGCGCGCGTGTGCGACGTGGAGTGTGTGAGCGCCAGGCTGGAGGTCAATGCGCGACATCTCGAGCATCGTGGCAGCAGCATCGGGTGCGGTAATCCATCCTACGGGCTGGGTGTTCCGTCAGCAACAGCTTGTGGGTCAAGTCGGAGTAGGCACGCACGCCATCGACGCTCGGAAGACATCCCAACGTAAGCGCAGACTTTACGAGTGATGGGAACCACTCGCTCTCGTTCCAGGTGCCGCTCCCATCTCCGCAGACCTGGCCGAGACGTACTACTACGGGTCGCAGCGTGGTACGCTCCGCAGCTACATCGAGGATGCGTTCCGCTACCCACTTTGACTCCGAATAACCAGTGCCGACGGCAATCTCCGGGTTAGATAGAACTTCCTCCACGACCGAGCCCTTGTTCTCGAAGTCTAAGGGTGAAGATCGGTGAAAAGCGTGAAAAGAAAAGTCGATTATAAGACATACTGATGAATACGGAGATAGAAGAGACAAAGAGCAGGTGCGAAGGACGAGCAAGGGGTGATGTAATCGCAAAATCGACTAGGGCGCGTACGCCGGAGATACCATCCTCGAAAGATGCTAAGGAGAGGTTGAGATTGATTTTCCAGGCTATCGGTGTACTCAGTACAAATAACCAGGCTATAGAGGAGTTAATCGTACCGTTGTGAACAATATGCGTGACCGATCCGTGGATCTATGTGGTCATGTCGTAAGAGGATTCGTTGAAGTAGATACGATTCCACGTACTTCTCCGTATAACCTGTCATTCAACGCAAAATTTGGCGCATTTAGGTCTCCCTCAACATAAACCAGCTTCTTAGATGAGAGGAGGCTTGTATCCAACCCGCGCTTCTCAAATGCTGAACGTTGTCGAGCATCTGAAGGCGAAGATCGTGATATCCTGTTGAACGCATACACGCGGATAACGAATGGCGATGCCAGTAATTGAGCAAGCATATTGGAGCCGAGGCCACCAGTCGTCCCGGTCAACAGATATGTGTCGTCAGCAGGCAACGAGCAGCCAGATACATCAACAGCGGGGCGTGCGGGAAAGGTTTCCGTGTACTTTTCCACAAGTGCCTGTAACTCCTGTCCTCTTGCTCTGGGACCAGCGTCGAGGGCAGACTGGGGATCTGCGACTGCCCTGCATAAGAACGTCGCCATGCGCTCGATGCTGGGGTGCTCGTATACGAAGGACGCAGAGACAAACTTCGCTGCCTCGGGCTTTGTTTCTCGAAGCCCATGCAGGACAGAATTGCGGATATAAGTTGACTGTAGACTATAAGGAAATGTTAACAAACAGCAACATAGGCACTTACAGAGCTGCGTACCTGTCGCAACCATAGTGGAAGATGTCAATACCTTCTGCCACCTTTTGCGTCATTACCTTGTGGACAATGCGCCGCACGTACTCCAACGATTGCGACGGTGTCCACTCGGAAGGTGGCGGGAAATCAACTTGTGAAGTCCCCTCGACGACATCGTACAAGGCGTTAATTTCATAATCGTAATCCTTGAGGATTGCCTGCCGCCGCGGCGTCATCTTTGCCGTGTATACAAAAGGTTTCGATGTGGATGAGACAATTATCATCTGAAGGGTCGATTAAGTTAGCTGAGAATGAAGCAATGTGATCGGTTGTACGTACCTCCTTGAATAGGCGAGAATGTTGAGGCGCAAAATCGTTCAACCGCTCTACGGTCGGCCTGTACGCGTCACAGTTGAGAATCTAGGAGAAAAAATAACGCAAAAACCCGCCATATCAAGTTGCGAAACTCTTCCAGCTTCACATCGTCCTTGGGGTCAAACGCGAACTGAGGCTTTGGGTCGATGAGAACGCCATTCTGGAACCTGCCCCTGCCAAACATGACAGTAGATTGGATATGCGGGTCCTGGGCTAAGATACCCTCTGCAAACCGAAATCAGGCATCTTGATCACCAGATCTGATACAATCCGTACCCAGAGGCCCCGGGTTCGTTTTCTCTCCCGTTGACAGCATGATTTGATCGTCTTTTCTGCCATAAATTTTCCACAGGCCAGGCTTTGTTGGGTGAGGCAACAACAGATCCGAGGTGGCATATGCATCCTTGCCGTCTATTTGAGTGTTAAATACGATGGGGTGGTGCAGATCGTGGTCCTGAGATTTCTAAGCAAAAAGAGAGGCGCAGTATAGGACACTCTTACAATGAGGACCAGTTCAGATGTTCCATCGCCTTGGGACAGAAATGTGGGAAGACAGTGGGAAGACACAGTGAAGTACTCCCAGTCCTTTCCACGGGAACGGCCTGCCGTGATCATGCATTAATTATGGAAGCAGAACGAAAGGGAGACGGACGCACTTGGAAGTACTGTGTTTAACACACCACACTCGGTACTACAAGCACATTAAAGAGAGATGACCGGGAAATGGAACCAGGGCGCCTACCATCCGTACTGGGAATGTATGGAGACCCCTTCACGTGTGAAAAGATCTCCTACCTCCTTAGGGAGCGGGCCTCCTCCCCACATCTTTAAGGAATATAGGTAACACAAAGCGGCGATAGTTGCGTTAAACATACAACTGCCTTCGTAGTTCTGAGATAATCTAGGGCGGCAGGATTGCGCGACCAGGCCTGGGTACGCTGGCGCTCAATGACACGGTGAGAATGAAGAATAGTCACGTGCCTCTAAAAATGTAGGTGCAGCGGCCCCGATGGAGCACTGTGTGGCAATCATCCCTTCCAGTACGTTTTGGGGGTTTGGCAGAACAGCTGGAAGGGCCGGCCTGAAAACAGCCATCACCACACCCACGGATACCTGCAAACCTATAGGGACGGGGAGACATGGAAGAAAAGGGCACCCACCACTAAGGCGATTTGAAGAACACCCATTCCATGGAATACCGGCATGGCATGACAGGACATAATTTGACCACAAAAGTCCATTTCCCCCCACCCTAATCCATGTGTGACTACAAATTCTGCGGCACGGGAAAAGGAAAACATACAGGGAATGATGCACAGTGTGATGACATGCCCGTGTGTCCATACTATCGGCTTTGGAAACGAGGTAGATCCTACATATCAAAGTCGGTGGTAAGTGCCTCGATGGGGTAAGTCATGTGTTTACCAGAAGAATGCAATATCAACGCTGGTGCGTGGAGATCGAACTTGACCGCGGGATAGTACTTAAAATCGGTTTGGGTGCATTCCAGCGGGTAGAGATCTTCGAATTGCGGCATGTTGGAGACAGAAGTCTCGGGGTGCCCATCCACCCGAAGTAGCTCCAGAGAAGAAGCGGCGAGCTTTTGGAGCATGGGCTCACCACCTACCATGAGGTGACGCGCAGCCGACTTCTTCAGAAGATGTGCGATGGCTTCTGGCGAATTCCTAGGTGAAATGGGGAATACAGCAAATCCAGCTCGCATGATTCCAACTTCGGTCGTAACGTAAGTCACGGTATCTACAAGAAGTCAGAGCAGACATCATAGAGAATGGGACACGAACCTGTCGCCGCCAACGCTGCGACGATAATGGGTCGTCCTTCTAATGCGGCTGTGGCTTCTTCCGCGGGAACGCGGGATGCAACAAGACGCGCGGCACGATGAATCCCACGAACAGCTTCAGCCCACAGAATAGTCCTGACCTCTCCAGGACCATCCTCACAGACAAAGAAAGGATGAGTGGAACTGTTATTATGTTGCCAGTCGTAAAGATCAGGAAGGCTCAGAGACTTGTTGCCCAAAGGTGGAGCCTTGAACGTCGAGCTATTTAACACTTGCGTCTTAGGTAGAGCAGACATTATGGATGAAGGGAAGAGAAAGAAACAGGTTGGGGAAGCGGAAAGTTAGATATGAATGCCATGCTACATACCGAAGGGTGTGATGCGATGGAAGGCAAACCCTGTAAAGGAATGTTACTCAATGAACCGGACCGACATAGGGGAATGAATGTGTTGCGCCGGGAACTACATTGTATGGGCATCTCCACCTTATGATAGAATCGCCATGGAGTCGAAGCGAACCATGTCATCAGATCCTTGTCGAACGGCAGAAAAGAAGTACTGATTTGGTCACAGCAAGAAATAAGCAACTGCGCGGCGGCGTGTGATAGGTTGTCATGTGAAACAATCCCATCATTTCTTAACATATATCATGCAAAGTTGCGATGGCAGTGTTCCCTGGACCTGAGAACGGTTGAAGTGAGTACCGTGTCGAAGACGGTGAAACAAACTTGAACTCAACTTGAACCGCTCAGACGACATGACTAAGCTGCAGCATCACTGGCGCGCATCATGATTCCCACCACACAGCATTCTTAAGTTCACGGATTCCCTAAACATTGGTGTTCCGCGGACGTCTGTCGATTCCCAGCCCATGAGGACATTGTTGTGCTCAAATTGAATCGGGGCACAGTTATCTCGTCTTAATGAGCCTGAGTGTACTCTCGCCACCGCCTTCCGTCGGAGGTGTGATCATGAGACACAGGATTGCTGGCCATCACTGCATCGTCTCGCGCGATTAGTATAGCCGTCCGACCCATACTCATATTCCACTGATGGACGCGGACCGCTAATGGACACTACCTCGGTGATGGCCTGGTCAGAGGAAAACATGTCGGCCTAACTTCGCTGACGTGGGGGCGAGGTCCTTCGCTGGGAATCTGCCTGGCCAGTGGGAAAGATCACAATTCATGCAATATCCATGATTCGCCACCGCGTGGAGGATCGTACAAACGATCTCCGCGCGTTGATCCTTCGCAGGATGTAACATATCTTAAATGGTTCCTAGCCCTTGACCACTATATCGGATTTCAAGGCGGCGCGACCAAGATTGGGGTATGCCAACCACTTCAAACTCACTGGTACACCAAGCCCGATATGACGAAGACGCATCTATAACGCGGTAGGTGAGCGGATAACAACCACGGATAATTGCGACTATACGTCGAGTCAAGTAACACCATCAGCGCCTGCGCCGGGACACTCACGATTCTAGCTGAAACCAAGTAGAGCTCTATGTTACGGTGTGCAGCATAATATATAGAGTGACTGCGAGACTTGGAGTAGCAAACTATTCGGAGTTCTCCGTGTTTATACATGTTTGTCATGTACGCATCTCATTTCATGCGTCAACGCTTGTGGGTCATTCTTAATCTTGGATCCAGCCGTTGTATATGTGCCGTACCCGGGTTATCGCGGGGTCAGTTCGTTTACAGAGGGAGATGAAAAGGGGTATTTCCAGAAACTCGTTCAAGACTTTCCAGATTGAGATTTTCTCAGGATCTCTCCGATCCCCCAATCATACCCTCTCAGCAAAGTTTCCTTAGTCATCCATCAGCACTCCTCGGCGCTCTCCCTGGCAAAAGCGGAAGGGCGCAGAGCGTATGCATGAATTCGGTGAGACCCGCTCTCTCTCTAAGGAACAAACGGCTAAGAACGTAACCGTGACTACGTACTCGCAGTCTGTCACGCTTGATGCGTGACGGAGGTCACGCTTTACCCCTTGCTTAGCTAATCCTGCGGACTGAATCAACTGCCGGAAGGACCGTGACCTCGCCGACTATCGTCTCTGAAAGGTGCTGCATTGACAGTGGTATGCGATTCACCACATATCTTACTAATCGCGTGTCTGCTCCGACTCGATAAGCATGACATATCGAGCCCTGTCACGGTGTCAAGTTGATCCAAGGGTTCAAGCAAGGGTTGATCAAAACCGGATGTTCACCAACATCGAATGATAACCGATAAGACTCCAGCCAGCCCAATAATAGACCCACTCGCCGAAGCAGTGTGGTCATCTCTAAGTTATGTCACATTGAAGCATCTAACCACTGCATACCAGGAATGCGACAAACGTAAAAGGCATGTTTTGTGGGCAACCTGTCTTTGCGAGAATTATTATGCCCTAGACAAAGTCGGGAGCAAGGGAATTCTATCTCCGGTATTTTTGGGTATGAGCCCTCACGACTTGGGCACTGTCTGGCGTCTACTTGGCGACAGTGTACACGGTTGACGATCATTATATCAGCATCTCCGATTTCCTATCAACTAGGACTCATTGACTCAGCACCCCACGCCAATGCCGGGGCTGATGTGCCCATCCTTTCATGGTGTCGGAGTTGCGTCCCAGAGCTAGGAACGATTGTCCCTTCCCTTCAACGGTTGCTGGTACCGGACAGTGCCATGAGGAAAAACGCCGTGTAAAGACCTGACTGCGGCGTCACTCATACTGTATATAAATCCTCAAGGTAGGACTTCAACTAGACAGCATCGTTTTCTCTTCAGTTGTTTCACTGTTTCATTCCACAGTACTTCATTTCTTTAGACGTTCATCAATTTCAGTGCAATGGCCACCTCTTCAGAGAAGTCTCCCCTTATCAAGTCTCATGTCCCGGAAAAGCTTCCCTTTCCTCTTGGACTCGTCTCCCCTGGCGTCCGCCCATACTTGGAACTCATCCGCTTTCACAAGGTATGTAACTGCATTATGGGGTCTTGTGAGGGTGCTTACACATGATACAGCCTACTGGTACCATCCTCATGTTCTGGCCGTTTGGTAAGCTCGTGCTTATCTATTTATCGATATTTTAAGCATCTGACTTACCACTCAAATCAGCATGGGGCTTGACGATGGCTGCGTACCGTATGAGCTTAGATTTGACAACATTTTGGACTGAGATGTTCAAGTTCTTAATCGCCGCATTCATTGTGCGTGGCTCTGCCTGCACCATTAACGATATTTTCGACCGTGACTTCGATGCCGGAGTTGGTACGCTCTGATTGATTTGATGTCGAGGCTTTGATCTAACGTAATTTCAGAGCGCACCAAGGGACGCCCTCTTGCCAGCGGTCGCGTGTCAGTCTCTGCCGCCGTTATTTATTTGATTCTCCAGTACATTGCTGGCGTTCTTTTGTACATGCCTTACAAGGGCGTCGCATTCTGGGCGGCGATTACTCAGCTTCTCCCACTGTAAGTTTGTCAGCTAGACTCTACCCGGAGTCGGGTGCTGACGGAACGGTGGCCAATGCAGTTTCATCATCTACCCACTCATGAAACGGATCACTTACTGGCCGCAAGCGTGGCTCGGAATTGCCATGAACTTCGGCCTTGTTATCTCCTGGGTTGCCATTAGCAATAAGGTTGATGTTCAGCTACTCACCCTTTTGATGGTTGGCTCTTGGGGTTGGACCATGCACTACGGTCTGTCACTTCCTTCCTGCATCGTCGTACGAAACTGACTCGATATCAGACACCATCTACGCTTGCCAGGATCGCAAGGATGACGTCAAAGTTGGTGTCAAGTCAACGGCTGTCATGCTCGGTAACTTCGTTCGCCCATTCACGTTCAGCTGTGCCGTCCTCTTCGTTTCCACATTCGCCTACGCTGGTATTCTCAACGAGCAGACCCCGTACTTCTTCTACGTTACCATTGGTGGTACCTCGCTTCAACTTATCTGGCAATATGTCACAGTCGACCTCGACTCGCCCGATAGTTGTGGCTGTGAGTATTCTGTTATATTCCGTCACCGATATAACTAATTCGATTCGTGTAGTGACCTTCATTCGCAACGGCCACATGGGATGGGTTACTTGGGCTGGTCTCATGCTCGACTATCTTGTTAAGATCGACAAGGTTCCTTTTGCTCTTCCTTTCTAAACCTTTTCACTTTATTTGCACGGACTTAGTTATCGTACCATCTAAATTCGAAGTTTGATCGATAGGGGTTGGACGACATTTAATCCAGCCAATAATTCTATTTAACCTGATAGGGCTCTGTACTATGTAAATACGCCATTTGTTAGTTAAGACCACACACTTTATTGGACACATTCGTCGTTTCTCCCCACATTCGAGGATAGTCGTTGAGAAGTTCGTAGGAGAGCGTGCATCGCCGAGAGTAACGACATGTTGGAATTGAAATTCAGTAAATCGATAGCTGGTGGCGGTGGTGGCGGCGTCTACTGAGAGTAATAGTTCAATCATTTTCCCGATTTGGATGAAAAGTTACATAACAACCTCTTCGGCGCTTCACAAACTCTCTGCAGCTCTTTAACACCACCACTTGATGCCCCATGTCTCAGCACGATCCCGTCGAAACCTCATGGAATCCACGTAAATCATACTTTTTTCTTGCTGCCCTCGCCTTTGTCTTTTTTCAAGCCGGCCTTCTCACTGGGCACTGGTCAACTGAGAACTCTTTTCCTAAGGAACCCACGAGTTCGCAGCTCGTTCGTTCTAGTTCCACCCGACTCGCTGGCAATGTTGCTGAACACCCAATACCACGCCTCATGGCTGATGCAGAGCGTCAATTCCGTGCATTGCTATCGCGCCAGAGCCACTCTCTTCGCGGGGCCGTCGCCGAATACAAGCGGCGATACGGCCGTAATCCACCCAAGGGGTTTGACGCGTGGTGGCGCTTTGTGCAGGAGAATAAGGTGAAAATCGTCGACGAGTACGATGGGCTCGTCAGCGATCTCGAGCCTTTCTGGGAAATGTCTGGCGCTGAATTCAGACTGAAGGCGTTTCAGGTATGTGCTTCGTATCACTATAGTTGGTATCAGCTCTCTGACGCGTTCTTCCAACGCTAGGCGGCACAGGATCTCCCTTCCGTCGACTTGGTACGAATACGAGGCGGTGAGGCGGAGGCAATCAACATGAAGTCACGCACAGATACGGACGACGTGAGCATGCGCGCACGTTTTTTCCTTAAAATGATAAACAAATTCCAACATACGGTGCGTCTTCCTTTTCACTCAAAGAAGATTTTCCAATAGCCCCTCTTCCGTTCAGCTTCCCGACATGAATTTTGCCATCAACGCTCGAGCGGAAGGCCGCGTGCTTGTACCGTGGGAGCATCGCAACTATCGCAACATTACCCATCAGCAGCCTCTCGGTATATCCTCGGATTATTTTTTCTCTCAACGTAGTATCTAATCTACCAAATTCAGGCCTCACTTCCGTTCCCGACTGGAGGGGAGGAGGTAGTGTGTGGGAGGCTTATCGTCGTGTTTGCCCTCCAGATTCTGCAGCCCGACGGATCATGAGCTCAAAACGGGCGACTGGCTCTAATGGCACCAATAATTACTTTCGTCCTTCCGAATCGTTTCCTGGTCCCGATTTTACTTTTACCAGAGACATCGCAGGAGAATTCTCATTCTGTGACAACCCTTCCGCCCATGTGATGCAAGGTCATTTCTTTTCTGACTGGCGCACCGTTCCTACACTGTACCCAATTCTTTCACCCGCCAAGGGCTTGGGTTTCGGCGACATCAAAATCCCCAGCCATTACTACTATGGCACAACGCGGCGTTATACATATGCCTGGGATGACGTTAACCTGGAGCTCATGCGATTAGATAGCATGGAAATACCATGGGAGAAGAAGGACGACAAGATTTTCTTCCGTGGTGCCAACACTGGTGGGGGTAGTTCGCCACATGGTTTCTCGTCCTACTACCAGCGACATCGGTAAGCTCTTTGCATATCGACATGCGATTCTCTGACAATCTTTAAGTTTTGTCCAACTGGCAAATACTACATCTGAGACCAATCGTACCATCGTCTTTGCTGACCCACCGAGCTCCACGAATTTCGTCTACGCCTCTGTTCCCATAGCATCCCTGAACCAGGAGATCATGGACGTTGCCTTCGTCAGCTCGATTGACCATGATATCTATCCTGGTGGCCTTGACCAACAAGTTCGAGACTATCGTTTTGACGATGCGGCAGTTCTGAGCGATCATTGGGCACACAAGTATCTTCTTGATTTGGACGGAATGAGTTACTCTGGGAAATTCTTTGCGTTTTTGGGGTCTGACAGTGCCGTCATAAAGTCTGGCGTTTACCAGGAATTCTTCTCCGACTGGATACAACCTTGGTGCGTCTCTATGCGTTTCCTTCCTGCGAGGATGATGATTGAGTGCGTGCGCTCAGGCTCCACTATATCCCTCTGTCGACATCATATGGCGAGATATACAACATCCATGCTTTCTTTTCGGGTGGTACGGCTGGTGCCCTGGTTACCGTGAACTCCACCGTGCAAGGCGTTCCACGGACGCAGCGCGTACCTCTCGATGGAGATAGACGCCTACGACGCATCGCGCGTGCGGGAAAAAACTGGAAGAATACGATAGGTCGTCAAGTCGATATGGAGGGTACGTCTGCTCGGCTGTGTCATAGGTTCCATGCCGCTAAATGTAGAACGTCTCGTCACAGCATATGTATATCGGCTGTGCTTAGAATACGCCAGGCTTGCAGCGGACAATCGTGATACCATGGACTTCAAATTCTGAGGATTTTTTTCGGCAGGACACTTGGGCATTACTATGTCACTTATTCGCTGGTAGAACGTAGAGTATACAGCTGCCTGCTATTTATTGTATACGCTACGCTGTTGCACCGTAGGTTTCACTGTTGATACATCGTGCTAATGTAGACTTTTACTCATCACTTGACGGGGTAGTGCTGTGCTTGTGCCAATTAAGAAGCGTCGAAATATGTACCAGTGTGACTGGTCTTCATGCCTTCAGGCCTCAGGGAGTTTTCCAGATCTCGGGCTCACTTCTGCCTCGACTGATAAGCTTGCCCAGTGGACCACGAGATCGGGCTTTCGTGAGTCGAGGATACCCGCATTCACGAGTGGTCATCTAGGAGGTCCAACGTTGGCCAGCTGTTTCGTGTGATGGTGAGTATTCGGCGCAGATCCTGTCAAAGTTTGGAAGGGTGTCTTCCGCTTCGATGGCCGAAGTTTTGCTGCGCCATATAAATCCTTGTTCTCTGGAACAGGGAGCCAGGCATACCGTAGTCTGAACGATCTGCTAGAGCACCTCGGGATACCCGCAGAGGCTGAGGAGGAAGTCGGTAATCACCCAGGAGTGACGAGTGGACATCGGTCACTATGGTGCTTGACTTTAAGTTATAAATGAACGTATCTACTTGCAATGGCCGCGTACGGCTTTGGCGCCCACTGTTCTTATTCAGCAACTGGTTGCAACGGACTCGGACTTTGATCATTCTGAAGCAACCGTCGCTGTGCGGTCTTGGCAAGGGTCTTCACGTTATTGCAACGAGTCCCTGCAGCTGTCAGCGAGGTTTATAACTCATCATTGTCAGGCGTGATGTAGGCCCAGAGTAACGCCAGCTGACTATCTGGAATACTCATATGAAAGTTAATGGGACGTTTGGGAAAACTGGGCAACGTATTCAGGTTTCAGGGAGTTTATAAGGACAAGGGTCGACTTGGGTGTCGCATGATGCATGATGCATGATGACTAGGGCCACAACTCACAAGTCTGAATCCCAAGGCCTTTGTCAGAGGCCTTGAAGTATATCAGATTTGGAAGAATGAGAATATTTCTGAACCCTCGGTTGGGAAAGTGATCCAAGTTGGGAGACACCCCAAGAAAGGGCAGCAGGATGCCTCTCTTATGTCTCGAATGTTACTTTCGAATGTTACGTTAGGGGGTTATCCGGTGGAGTCGGTTGGCTGTAACGAGCGCTTTTTGGGCCTTCACATGTTCACAGCTTCACAACCACAAAGCAGACATTCGAATGCCCTACAGTAGCATCTTTCTTGGGTTGAAATGCGCGATTTTGAGAAGTCATTTCGTCTGCGACATTTCCTCTACCGCTCAGACTGCTGAACTCACTCAGACCACATGTAGTTCTATTCCTATGCAGGTTCCTATGTTCGCCCGTAGGCTAATATCTGAATAGAGGGGCACGATGCACTCGACCACTATGCTCCTCACTTCTCAAGAGGAGAGTTGGAGTCAGGAGACGATGGTAGGGCCTCCAACGATGTCTCCGTTGTATATTCCTTGAACCAATTACCAAGTTTCCTTTCGTGGTCACCACGCCAGCAACGCCAGCAAAGCCTGCAAAGATATGGTGTTTTACTTTCTGGATGATTGTGTCCTCGGCTATTCACGGTGAAGAGGCTACTTGGAAGCCACTTGAACACTTTTTTGGGAACTATCGGCTTTCCCGAAAACCCCCCTCCTTCCCTCCACAGCTCCACTCTCAGTCAAGGTTTCACGCGCGCGAACCCCCGAAGCCGTTGATCGAAGCCATTGATAGGAAGTATGGTATGTTGTGTTAAGTCTAAAGTTTGTTTACTGAGGACAACATGGAAAGCCCTTTTCAACTGCTTTTGACATTGACATGGAATTATTTTTTGTTTGTTAAGCTACCGTGATACACGCTGGCAACGCAACATCTCCTTTCGGCACTGATGTGGCAAATTCCATCTCCTGTCATGTGGCTCGTGTGGACCGAATAGCAGAAGACCTTGTCTCTTGTCATGAGACACGAGGTTTCGGCGTGTTTTCTTGATATCGACTGGCGCTTGTCGATACGATTTGCTTCGTGTGTCCGCCGCATTCTTTGATCTCTGACCTATCTCTACAATCCTCCACGAGACCACCGCCTTCGCAAGGCAACGCACTTGCCTTGTGAAGCGCGCGATCAGATAAGTGGCCGTCATCAGCGCTTTCCGTCTTTATTCGCCCTTCACTCGAAACGCTTTTCTACCCTGCACCCTGTCTCCATCTCCAGAATGATGCCTTCAGCAATTCCCCCATCCCTCTCACCACCTGCCAGCAATGCGGCTGTAGCGATCGTGCCGTCTCCTGCTGTCTCACCAGCAATCGTCGGGCGTAATCTGTACGAACAGCCCATGGCCTTCCGAAGTCCAAGTGTGGATTTTGAGATTGAGCACGTATCGAGTCCCCGGGTGCAGCCTCGACCTCCCATGCGTCGCGCGGTATCGGACTACGCGAATGAGAGCCTTTTGCAATCAAGCATTGCGACCGTCATCGCTGCTAAAGCACGATCCTTTGCGATCACTGGACGCATACCAGTGGATCCTGCCACCCTCACGTTATTCTTCCGAACAAAGGTAGGTGGCTTCTGGGTATCTTGGTCCTCCCTTAGTTGATAATATCTCGGCAGAGCGGAATCACTCATTCACTTGATTTCCCTATCGATGTCGACTATGATACACCTCCTGCTCTCGACGTGTTAATCGCCGCGTGCAGGCCACACCCACAGATAGGAGAGGACGCGGATAGCGAGTCTCTTTTCTACCCAACAAACCTTCCCCTGACAACTTCACTCGAACTTGCAAATCATCCCATCCTCGAGGCTGTGCGCAACACACTATTCCCACGTTGCCAGGCGGACACTACCTCTACGCCGTACGTGACAAACTGGAGATAGTTCCAACCGGCGCAAGCATGGGCGAACAAGCGCCACCCGGCGACACTCGCGTTGCGACCGTAATCATTACGCTACCCGTGCGCTTCCGTGGAGGCGCGCTCATTGTGAATGCTCCCGAAGGCGGCGAGGAACGCTTCCAAGGACGCGGCTGGAAAAGCGGGCAAATGGAGTGGGTTGCCCACCTGTCAGATTGCACGTCGGAGGTCGAAGCCGTTCAGAAAGGCTGCCGTATTACCGTCTCATTTGCCATACACCTCAAGACGTTTGGTCCAAGTGGCGTGGCTCCAGATCCGCTCATCACGCCGAGTGACTATTTCTTGGATAATTTGGCACCGATCTTCAACATGACGCGTGGGCGCATGATCGCCTTTTACCTCACGGGTGATTATGGTGTCAACCCTGCAGACGTACTAGCCGAGTCGTTGGTTCCTTATGTGAGTACGAGACAGAGTCGAGCGTGGTTCTTCACCTCATCGTGTCACCACCTGTAGCTGAAGGGCGGCGACTCGATCCTGTACCACGCTGTCAAGTTGTACAAGCTCTCCCCGGAGCTTCGCTGGACTGCCGGTGGATACATTTGGCCAGTGGACCGCACTGTGGAATGTGGACCAGAGGTATCCGATGGCGGTTCGTACAGCAATTCTGGGCGCCGTCCGTTGAGTGGAGGGTACGGAACCGGGTCGTATTCGGACGAGGGCGATCATATTATCAATCTTCAACATCGGGTTGAACAGAGCGGCGCAATCCCACTCGCGGAGGCCGACATTGTGCTGTTAGCCGACAAGGATATGTCTGGGAGATGTCTGGGACTATATCGAAGGAGCGGGTTCCGCTCGTGTCGAAGGGTCTGCTGGACAAATTGGTTGTGAATATTCTCCTTGTGGTGTATGTCCCTTGATACACTTACTTTCGACCTATTTCACTGTGTTGAGGGTTTGCGTTGTACTTTCTATGGATGTAACCTCTCCTTTTCTGATCGGTGCTGGTTGGTTCGATTGGTGGAATTGCGCTATGAGGGTGCCTGAGCTCTTGGAAATGGAGAGACGGCGTGAAGACTAGGTATCACAGAATGTGTGGCAGAGCGAGATAATTGAAGTGGCCGAATAAGAATAAGGTAAGGGCGCTCGGTAACCCGCGGAAACTTATTATAGTGGGCAGCCATTTTATTACATGCCGGAATCTGGCAGGCTACACTGCCAAACGTCACGGGACCCCCAGACAAGGGACCAATCGGCCCGCACTAATTTGACCACGTGTTAACCTTATTTGGGGGCTGTTGCCAGGTCAATGAAATGTTGAAAGTCAGTGTTGATCTGTCCCTGAGCAGATCCCAGTAAGAGGGATCGGACTTGTGACATCGGAGTGGTGTCCTTCTGAACCCTGCTCCAGGGTGGGCTCAAGGACCACCTAAGGCCGAATCAGGGGATCTCATGTTATGATTCGGTTGTAGACTTGTCATTGTGGATTGCTAATGTATGATTACCAAGGGTGACTAACAATGACGAGTTGCTCGTTAGTCACATGACTCATCGATTAACAATCATGAGTCATTACTTATGGATTCCTAGGATAGCAGTAGTAGGTTTTAGTCAGGATGTGTCAGCAGGTATGATTATGTAAGCAAAGGCGGTCGTGTAGTAGTTTGGTACTTATAGAGCTGCAGAATGGTTTGTATTCTGCAGCTTGAGCTTCTTGTTATCTTCGCTTCATTGTATCCAAGGTCCTCTCTTCGATTCCACGCTTTGGGCATACGGCCCTTGCCAGCAGTTTGTCAACTACCGACTTCAACTGTCATACCTTCGTCATTCGAACTCCACCTTCGTGTGTTGAGATAAGATCTACCAGAGATCACGAGACTCCACCTTCGTGTGTTGAGACATCACTCAGCTTTTGCACTTGAATACTAGGATTGCTAAGTCACCACGTTCACCTTACGTCGCCTAAGTCAGGCTCACGTGCAGCTCGCACGTTACATTAAGCTCAAGCTCATCCCATTCGAACGCCGTGGCGCTGATTACTAGAAAGATGGCTGGGACTTCCAGCCTTACCAAATTACATCCAGAGAGCGAGACGCTCCCACTCGATACATCGTAGGATGAATCAGGTGGAGACACGTACCAGACACTAGGAGAAACGAGGAACACAACACAGGATACTACGCCGAGGCAGCAACCTCACAAAGGTATCATCCCATCGTATTCAACTGAGAACATTGTTACTGGGTTGAACTCAGGTGGAGTAACACCAACCATTACTTTGAAGCAACACGACCTGCTGCAGATGACCTAAACATCAACATCCCCTAACAGAAGCACGACCCATCGACCAGCAAGGACCCATTGACGGGAAAGAAGATTGAGAACTTACCTCTGAGCCACCACCAGTGGAACTCCAATTGAGGTCTCAAACACCGCAACCACAGCGATACCAGTGAACACCACCAAACTGTCATGATTTGACGGGACTGATCAGCGTAAGCGGGATGATGAGTTGCTCCCGAATCTTACCAATGGGACAGGCATTTCTTACTCATGTATGACTATACGATGACTGATGATGACTGATAGTAATAGTGGATGATTACCTAGCAGTAGTAGTAGTGGCTGTATCGCTGACGAAGGCGTACAACCAAGAATCGGTTATAAGGCAGCTGTCGACTGATGTGGTTGACAGCTTGACTCTCTTGTATCATCCTCGAATCTAGTCGGGTTCTATTCCAAAGCCCGCCTCACTCTAGCTCTCTTAGGAAGGCGCTTTCAAGGTCCTTGGAACAAGTCACGTCTCTGTGCGTTGACACGTGTTGATAAGTCACGTTACATTTGCCATCGCGTGTAGTGCCTAAGTCAGGCCGGGTTGTCTCAACCTTAACATTAGAGTCAAGCTCTCCTCACATGCTGTGGCGCCAATTACAACCAAAGACATGTGGGACTTTCAACCTTTCCTAGTCAACTCAAGGGAAAGGGACGCCCCTGCAAGATACGTCATCAACCAAGTCCGTTGGAGGACAATGCCAGACGACAGAAGAAGTGGAGCACTAGAACACTTCAATACCGGATACTACGCAGAGGCAGCCACAGCCTAACGATTTCACCCTATTATCTTTCATCACGGAAGGTGTTGTTGGGTGGAACTCAGGTGGAACTGAACCCAAGAATATTTTGAGGCGGCCAGACCAGCTGGTGACGATCTCAATTGCAACATTCTGTTATCAGAAGCACGAGAAGTCAAAGAACAAGGAAGAATCGACGGAGAATCAGAAGAAGCACACCCGGAACCTATATCACCGGAACTCCAACACCGAACACCAGCAAGATCGGACACCAGCCATACGAGCGAACCAGTCCATACTCCATCAATAGCAGAGGAGCCTGAAACCATCTACATCCACGAAGAAGAACCTGCAGTTGAAGAAATCATCACCCAAACAGCTACGTTACACATCCCCGACCCAGTTAGGATGGCTACTCAAACATACATCGAGGAACCAACCCCACTAGTCATTGACGAATGAACGGGCCATGTTGTAAATATGGACCCAGAAGATATACAAGCCGCACGGCGAGCCATGGGACCAGACGAACCAGATCAACCAGGGGGATTCGATTTTGACTACAACAAACCACCTCCTTGACCATATGAACAGATCAATAGAGGAGTACAAGGACGCAGACAACCTGAGCAAGGAGGCCCTCCACTTGAAGGAGGACCGCCAGGAGGACTGCCGGGAGGACCACCACCCATAGGGGGAGGAGGACCACCAGGAGGACTACCGCAAGGAGGAGGCCACGCCATGGACAAATTCATAGGCAACCCTCCAAGCTTGTTCAGTGGAGACAGATCAAAAGTTGAAGGATTTATCCTTCAATGGGAAATATATGCTGGGGTAAACGCAAGTCACTCAGCCATGAGGAATAAGTACCAAAAAGCTATGTTATTCCTCACCTACGTTCAAGGAGACCTGGTTAACGCCTGGGTTATGTCCGCCAACCAATGGTTGGTAAGAGAAGTATCCAGGGGTGTCAGCCAGTTCGACAACAGGCTGTGGAATAATATTCTACAAGCCTTTCGGCGACAGTTCGCCAACGTACTCAGCAAGGAACGTGCCCAGGCCCAGCTGGACGCAGGGATTCGAATGAAAGAAGAAAAATCGACGATTACATTGCACTATTCGAACAACTCGTTCGCTACGCAGGATACGATATCAACGCCGAGCAGACCTTGAAGTATTTCATAAAAGGACTGCCAAGGACACTCTATGAAGCAATGTATCAACACGACGACCCCAGGACTTACGAGGATTGGAGAGCATCGGCCCTCAAAAGGCAACAAAAGTGGATCCACATGCAGACGGTGCACGGAAACCTAGACATGTTCAAAAGATCCACTAACAGAGATCAATCGGGAGTGCTGGCAAAGCTGCTCACCCCACTACCACACCCCGACGCAATGGATACATCGGCGGATTGAGTTAGAGGAAGACTCGTGGGAGCAGAGGATGTCATCAATACTCCACGACCTCCCTTCCCGCCAAGAGGGGGGTACCTTCAAAAGCAATGAGGAAACCGACCCGACTTTAGTCAGGTCCGATGCTACAATTGTGACAAAATGGGGCACATCAGCTGAGACTGTCGCCAACCACGATGAAACAAACACCAGCAGATCAGGAGTACTGAAGAAAAGCCAAAGACCGACGAAGATAAAGCCGAGGACTGGCTGAGGTGTTACGTGTGAGCTACACGTGAGCCTGACTTAGGCGACGTAAGGTGAACGCAGTGACTTAGCAGTTCCTAGATTCTAGCACAAAGGCTGAATATTGTCTCAACGTGCGAAGGCGGAGTTCTACTGCTTCAATGACTGCTGGTCCGAAGGGACGGAAGAGAGATAGAGAGAGAGCAGAGCTTCAAGATTCCAATATGAGAAGCGTACAAGAAAACCAAGCTATTGACCACACCAGTCGATAGCTTCCTTATAAAGACAATGTCGGGGTCCGCCTTCATCAGCGAGACCGCCACTACTACTGATACTACTAATCGGATGTGTAATCGTACAGTCACTTCGTCAGTCATTGTACAGTAATGATCACCAATCATCAGTCATCGTCTTGGTAAGTATTCGGGAGCGACTCGTCATCCCGCTTACCAGATCGCAACTCTGGACGTAGCATCACCCCCTTCACAAGGGTGAGCGCCCTCGCTCCACAACCCAATTGGGCACTGTAGTTAGTCCGACATCCATCTCATGCTCATCTCGTATCCTCATGAGGGCGTGCGCCCTTCCCAACCGTTTTGCCGAATGGCGCGAGCGGTCAACGTGTACGAAGATGTCATCTTCGAGTTTCTTGATCGCGGCCTCCAACTCCTTGATGACTTCCTGGGACGCGCGGTAGCACCTTACTTCAGCCACGAGAGATATATCCCCCAGCCGAGCCAGGGCTTCGTCTACCTGTTGCCATCCCCAGAAGTCAGCGCGGAGGTACTGCAGCTCTTCTTGGGTGTACTCAGCTGCTGGCCCCATGTCCCGACATGGCTCGGCGTGTATATCTCCTCAGTATATCGGCGCGTACCGTCCCATCGTTCCAAAGACCTCTGGATTGTCGAGCATCCTCACCCGCACGTATCTGGCAGGGATGCGTCGACCATCGTGTTTGATCACCATGGGCACCCAGTTCATCCCGTTGTTGAGGACGAACCCACTGGGGGTAGGCGATATGGTACGGACAGGGTGCTGCAGCACATTCGCTCGGCGTGTATTGATAGGTGAGGGGTCACGTGCCTCTGAGTATGGTGGTAGTCCTCGGGCCTTGTAACCGACCTCTGCCGTCGGTCCATAGATGACAGCAACTGGCGGTGATCGCTCTTTGTCATCCACGGCTTGTTCGGTAACGTTGTCTTCTTCGTTGTTGGTTCGAGGGGGGATGCGCATAGGGGCGCAGTGACAGTAGCTTTGGGGATTGTCGCATTGGGTGCAGATGATGTGGGCGTCATGGTATGATCCGTCGGAGGATTCGTTGCTGTCATATCGATCGACAGTGGTGGTGGACGTGAAGGCGGTGGAGGGCTGGAGGATACTTGCCTCATCAGCCGCTGTATCCTCATCCGTCTCTCCCTCGGCATCATCTTCGTCACCTGATCCAGTCGCCATGAGGTCATCACCTCCTTCAACAGCCCGTAGTCCTTCCTCATCTGTCTCCACTCTTCCGCTTGCGGGTGTGGGGAATCGCTGGCGAGCCTCGGCCAGGTCTTGCTCTCGTTGTTCTTGTTCATCTCGATCTTGTTCTGCGACTGCTCTGACATGCTCAATGGCAGAGCAGAAGGGGTCGTCCACATTGTTGGTGGAGTCATACGTGGTGAGGGTGTTGACGTTGGGGATGTCGTTAATGTTGATAATGGTGAGTGGGACATGAGCCATTGTATGAGGGAGTGATGGTGTAGGTCGTTCTGTCAAGGCTGCTTTTAAGTGTATTTCAGCCTGCGGGTTATTGTGTTTGAACTTCCTTATCTCTTCCTCCACATGGACATCATCCCACGGGACCCACTGGTTATCCGAGTCGGCGTATCCCTTCCACTTGATTAGATATTGTAGTTTGCGCCTGTGGCCATGTGTCTTGAGTCTAGTACTTTTTTGACCTCATATTCTTCCACATTATCAATCAATTCTGGTGGCGGGCGCTGATAGTTTGTGCCATGAGTCACTGTTTCTTTGTAGGGTGTGAGAAGATCTATGTGAAACACATCATGGATGCTCCACTGTGTGGGAAGTTCTAGTCATAATTGACGGGGGACATCACCTGAGCTACCATAAACGGGCCGTGTCTTCTGGGCGCAAGCTTCATGGTTGGTTGGTTGGTTCGCAAGTGGCATCCTTCGAGCCAGACCTTATCTCCCACCTGATACTTGGGTGTGTCACGATTTTTAATCCATGACTGTTGCGCCTTCTTCATTTGTCCTTGTGCTTGTTGTCTTATCTCTTTCAATTGTTTCAATCTTGCCTCGACTTGTGGTATTGGTGACAGCTTATCTGTCCAATTAGCGCGTGGGTGATATCCCATCAGCAATCTAAACGGCGACTCGCTGTGGATTCATTGGTCCAGTTGTTGTGTGCGAATTCAGCCAGCGCGAGGTACTCGGCCCAGTTGTCCTGCCTCTCGTTAACCCAGAATCGGAGGTATTGTTCCAACCATTGGTTATTGTGTTCTGATTGTCCGTCGGTTCGAGGGTGATAGGCCGTTGAAATATTTTGTTGTATCCCCAAAATCCGGCACAGTTCTCGTGTGAACTTGGATGCGAATCGGGGGTCTCGGTCGCTGATGATTTTTGAGGGTAGTCCAAACCGGGCCACTACGTGTTTGGCGTAGAGAATCGCCGTCTCTTCTCCTGATATTTCTTCACTGCATGATATGAATATTGATGCTTTGGAACAATCGTGGTCAGTGACTGTTAGGATGGAGTCATATCCTCGTGATTTGGGGAGTTTCGTGATGAAGTCTAACGCCACTACTTCAAACGGCGTTGCTTCTGGTTTCGGGAATATTGGTTGTAATGGCGCCTTTGTCTTTTGTGTGTTGACCTTGTATCGTTGACAATCGGTGCATCCTCGCACGTATTCCGCGATGTGTTCTTCATTGTTGGCCACCAATAGTGTCACTCTACTAGCTGAGTCGTTCGATTTATCCCTGGGTGTCCGTGAATTGGAGGATCGTGATGCGTGCGGATTACTTCTCTGATCTCGTCTGGCTTTCCTGTGATGACCAGTCTCTGTCCTTGGTACCACCATAGTCCATCGACCTTCGTTAGTTTGTGAGGGTCAACCCATTTGCGTATCCTCTGTTCGTCTTGTGGCCTTGTAGTGTTGACGGTTCTACGAACAGTTTGCTAGGTAAGACCGTGACGTTTTCGTTGTCCTTTTCGCCTTGGTCGTAATTGGGGCGTCTTGACAGGGCGTCTGCTCTTCCATTAGCGGTTCCTTTTACGTGGTGTATCTCGAAGTTGTATTCGGCCAATTCCAAGACTTCTCTGGCTATCCTTCGGCTGATTTTCTGGGGGTCTCGCCAGTACCGGAGGTTGAGGTGATCCGAAAATATGCGTACTTTGTGGGGTGATCCGGCCAGCAAGTGCCTCCAGTTTCGAAGCGCTTTTACTATGGCCAGTAGTTTGAGATTGTAGATGTCATAATTGCGTTCAGCAGCATTGAGCGTCGCTGAGTAGTATCCCACTGGGTGTCATTTTCCGTCCTGTTTCTTCTGTAGTAGTACCGCTCCTACTGCGAATCCGGACACGTCTACTTCTAGATCAAATTGTTGAGTCTGGTCAGCGTGTGCAAGGATGGGTTCCGTGGTGACCCTTCGTTTAAGCGTGTCAAACACTATTTGTTGTTGCTCTCCCCACTGCCAGGGTTCGTCTTTGCGCATCAGTTCGTTTAATGGTTTGGCGATGGTGGCGAAGCCTCTAATAAATTGCTGATAGAAATTGCAAAAACCTAGAAATGACCGTACGTCCTTTACGATGAGGGGGATTGCCAGTCGCGAACACCCGAAATTTTAACAGGGTCCATGCGTGTCACCCCCTCTTCAAGGATTACCCCCAGGTAATCAATGCTAGGGGCGTTGAAAATGCATTTTTCCGGTTTGAAAAAGAGGTCGTGTTTTTGAGTGACTGCCAGAACGTCATGGACTGCCTCTTGATGTTTTTCAATGGAGTGCAGTTGTCATTTTGTGGCGATGGCTATGTCGTCCATATAGACCCAGATTGTAGATCCTGTGGCTTCATGTTTTGCTATGGTTGGGCGGTAAATCTTGTTCATGAAGCTCTGGAATGTGGCTGGTGAGTTGCACAATCCGAAGTACATGACGGTCAGCTCAAAGAGTCCGCGGCATGTTTTAAACGCGGCCTTGTGTTCGTTGCCCTCTTTAATCCGTATATTGTTGTATCCTTGTTGGACGTCCAGCTTACTAAAAATCTGTGCTCCTCCGAGGTCCCTGATTAGGTCATCGATGAGGGGGAGCGGATATTGATTTCGTATTGTCCACTCGTTGATTCTTCGGTAGTCCTGTATGGGTTGCAGTTTTCCGTCCTTCTTTTTGATAAAGAAAAATGAGGATGCGTACGGGGACTTTGAGGGGCGGATGTATCCTTTCTCCACTTGTTCATCAATAAAGTCGTCTAGTGCTGTGTCTTCTACCCTTGTCATAGGGTATACTTTGCAGTCTATCACGTCTGGTACCCCCTTTTTGAAGTCTATTGCGTGGTTGCAACTTCTTTTGGGTGGGAACCTTTTTGACTCTTCTTCGCTGAATACCTTCGCAAAGCACTGGTATTCTGTTGGTATCTTGACTTTCACGGTGTATTGTTTAGCGTCCACCGCAAGTTCGACTGCTGACCTTCTCCCATATACCTGTTCTTCCAAGGTAGCCACTATCTGTTCTTTCGCCTCGGTTGTGAACATTTGTGACACCTTTGTGTCTTCTTGTTCTTCTGTTAGCAGTTTTGCTAGCACTGCTCTCCTATTGTTTGGGTTAACCGATCGTAACACTATAGGGAGTTGTTTCTCATCTATAGTGGCATGGCACCAGCTGAACCTTGGTTCGTAGGTGGCGAGCCATGGGTATCCCAGTAGTATGTCCTCTTTACCGATGTCTGTGATGAGGAATCTCATTTCGTTTTTGGTTTTTCCTGTTTCCACGTTAAGCGTAAGGTAGTGTGTGATCTGCCCCGCTTTATTAGTGGTATCGTCGATGTTGTAGATATTTTTGGGCTTATCTAGTGCCCGTTGTCCCAACCCCATCCGTGTAACGAAGTTCGGATGTATGAAGTTATCAGTGGCTCCAGAATCCACTAATGCTTTGATATCGGCCATGTTGTAACTTGCGTGGATAGACACTGGTACTCGCATAGAACGGTAGCACATAATGTACACAGAGTTACAACGTATTGCCCTCACCCAGGCTGCCAGGTTTAGGCATTTCCAAAATCCTGTCCCATCAACTGCTGTAGGACCAGGTCCTTCACTTCTTCGTCATCTCCAGCGACTCCTCATAGCCATTCGGCCGCTTTTTCCTCCTTGGTTTGTTCGGCCTCTGTGGTCCGCGTCTGTACCTCACGTCGTCGTCGAGGTTGTCTACAGTCACGGCTGATGTGGCCCATCTTCTGGCAGTTATAACACTGCGTTTGGCTGTGGTCACGCTGGAATCGTCTTTGGAGGAATCCTCCTCATGGTGCAACTGGTGGGCGTGGTGGGTTGGTATTTCTGTAGTGGTTGTTGACGATTTCCTCTGCTCCAGCCAATCGCCCTCGTACTCGATCTGCTGATGTGTCCATTCGGTCATCATTCTGGAGTGGTGCAAGTAACTTAGCTAATGCTCCACTGTTAGTTCATCCGGGTTTGAAGGCGTCCAAGTTTCCTCGGACTGTCTGCATATGGATTCATTTTTGTTGCCTCTTTAGGGCGGATTCCCTCCACTCCTCGTAGTTCCGTGGGTCATCATGTTGGTACATTGTCTCATATAGGGCTCGTGGTAGTCCCTTTGTGAAATATTTGAGTGTTTGCTTGGCATTGATGTTATACCCTGCGTGTCGAACTAGTTGTTCAAACTGGGCAATATAGTTGTTGATCTTCCCATCCTTCATGTGTATACCAGTGTCGAGCTGGGCTTGGGCTCGTTCTTTGCTGAGAATGTCACTGAACTGTCTTTGGAATGCGTGGAGCAGGTTTTCCCACAACCTGTTGTCGAATTGATTTGTTCCGGTGGCCACTTCATTGACAAGCCATCGGTTTGCGGACATTACCCACTGGTTAACCGCATTTCCCTGTATGTATGTGAGGAACAACATAGCTTTTTGGTACTTGTTCCTCATGGCTGAGTGGTTGGCGTTGACTCCTGCGTATACCTCCCATTGGAGGATGAATGCTTCGGCTTGGGATCTTGCTCCCGTGAACATTGGTGGTGGGTTGCCGATGAACTTGTCGTTTCCGCCCTGTGGATTGGCTATCGCTGGTCCTGCTGGAGGTGGTCCTCCTCCTTGTGGCCATCCACCATTGGGTGGTCCTCCGCCTGGTGGTCCTCCACCTGGCGGTCCTCTGCCTGGTGGTCCTCCGCTTGGTGACCTTCTCATAGGTGGGAACGGCCTGTTGTCAGGTGATGGTACTCTGTTCTGGTTGAGTCTGAACTCATAGAACATATTAGTATCTTCGTGGTTGCTTGGTGCGTCAGGGACGTCTGGTCCCATTGCTCAATTTACAGCTTGCATGTCTTCTGGTTGTATTGTTTGTACATGGCCGGTTTGCTCGTCTATAATGAGCCGGGGTGGTGACACTTCTGTCTGGGTCATCATGTAGCTATATGGTATTCCCCTGATTGGTTCAGGGATATGTAACTCAGCTGTTTGAATGGCAAGCGCGTCTACTTCTGGTGATTGTTCAACAATTTCTTTGGGTTCTACTGCCCCTTTGCTTTGTGGGGTTGGTGGTTGTTTGCTGGTATGACTTGATGCAGCTGGGGTGTTTGTTTGTAGTTGAAACTCGGTCCTTGGTGGCTCTGACTCAAGGTTTTGATCGCTTTGACCGTCTATAGGTCCTTGTTGGTCAATTGGTCGCGCGTCGGTTAGCGGTATGTTGATGTGTAAGTCGTCGGCTGCTGGTCGTGTTGCCTTGAAGTAATTGTTGGTGTTACTCCACCTGAGTTCGACCCAACAACAACATTCTTTGTTGAAGACTACAGGATGATACCTTTGTGCGGTGGCTGCTTCTGCGTAGTATCCTGTGTTGTTCTCTTCAGATCTCCTTGTATCCGGTACATGTCGCCACCTTACTCATCCTATGAGGTAATGAGCAGGTGTGTCTCGTTCTCTTGATTCGATTCGGTAAGGCTGGAAATCCCAGCCGTCTTTGGTATTGATGGTTGCCACGGTGTTTGATTTGTTGAGAAGAGCTTGGTTTTAATGTTACGTGTGAGCTACACGTGAGCCTGACTTAGGCGACGTAAGGTGAACGCGGTGACTTAGCAGTTCCTAGATTCTAGCACGAAGGCTGAATATCGTCTCAATGCGTGAAGGCGGAGTTCTACTGCTTCAATGACTGCTCAGTCCGAAGGGATGGAAGAGAGATAGAGAGAGAGCAGAGCTTTGAGATTCCAATATGAGAAGCATACAAGAAAACCAAGCTATCGACCACACCAGTCGATAGCTTCCTTATAAAGACAATGTCGGGGTCCGCCTTCGTCAGCGAGACCACCACTACTACTGATACTACTAATCAGATGTGTAATCGTACAGTCACTTTGTCAGTCATCGTACAGTAATGATCACCAATCATCAGTCATCATCTTGGTAAGTATTCAGGAGCGACTCGTCATCCCGCTTACCATGATCGCAACTCCAGACGTAACATGAGGGGAGTAGCCAGCGAAGGAGACGATGTGAAGGACCTCATCCTACAAAAATTGATGGGGACGGATTTTTCAGACGCCTAAACCTGACGGCCTGGGTGAGGGCATTTCGTTGTAACTCAGTGTACATTATGCGCTACCGATCTATGCAAATCCCAGTTCAACTGCACACACGTTACAACACGGCCGAAGTAAAAGCACTAGTGGACTCGGGGGCCACTGATAACTTTGTGAGCAAAAGCTTTCTCCAACGAATGGGAATAAAAACACGGTTGCTAGATACGCCAAAGCGAATCTACAACATCGACGACACCGCAAACAAAGCAGGGCACATAACCCATTACATCATCCTTCAAATTAGTGTCAAGGGAGAAAACAAAGAAATGAGATTCCTGGTCACCAATATCGGGAAAGAAGATATACTTTTTGGGTATCCTTGGTTAGCAGCCTACGAACCTCAGTTCGACTGGAAAAAAGGGGCAATTAACCAGGCACATCTTCCAATCATGATCAAAACAGTCAATAAAACTGACAGAAGGAACGTCCTGGCCCATTTATTGACAAAATCAAAAGAACACATAGTGGAACAACTGGAGCAAGAGGAATCACGTGGACGAAGAGTATTGATTCCAGCCGTCGAACACGCTATCGCGGCCAAACCCAAAGACGAGGAAACCACCATCCTACCTCCACAATACAAGCCATTTCGCAAAGTGTTTGATGAAGAAGCATCAACAAGGCTCCCAGAAAGGTGACCTTGCGATCACGCAATTACGCTCCAACCTAATGCCCCGACATCGCTCACATGTCGACTGTACCCTATGACCTGGACTGAAGATGAAGCCTTGGACGCCTTCATCGATGAACATCTCAAAAAGGGTTATATTCGACCCTCACAATCACCATACGCATCATCCTTCTTCTTTATTAAGAAAAAGGATGGGAAGCTTCACCTGGTCCAAGACTATCGTGCTATAAATCGGTGGATGGTACGAAACCAGTACCCACTCCCATTAATAACAGATTTAATGCGAGACCTTGGCGGAGCAGTCATATTTTCAAAGTTCGACATCAGACAGGGGTACAACAACATCCGAATCAAAGAAGGAGACGAGCACAAAGCAGCGTTCAAAACAAGACGAGGACTTTTTGAGCCCACAGTTATGTATTTTGGCCTTTGCAACTCACCCGCAACCTTCCAGGCCTTCATGAACAAAATATACCAACCGATCATAGCCAAATTCGCAACGAAGGGCACACACATCCGCATCTACATGGACAACATAGCCATCACCACCAATGATTGTGGTACCTTCCAACGCACAAATGAAGCACATACAGCAGTGGTCACAGCTGTCCTTGCAGTCGCAGCAGCTCATGATCTCTATTTCAAACTAGCAAAATGCGCATTTCATGTTCCATCAATTGATTACCTGGGGGTAATCCTTGAAAAGGGGATGACGCGCATGGATCCTGCGAAAGTCACAGGTGTTCGCACATGGCCCACACCGACAAAAGTCAAAGATGTACGCAGCTTTTTAGGCTTTTGCAATTTTTACCGTCCCTTTATCCGAGGATTCACTAACATCGCCAAACCGATGAACAAACTAACGAGGAAAGACATTGAATGGCATTGGGGACCAACCCAACAAAAGGCCTTCGAGACACTCAAAAACCGCATTACAAGTAACCCGATCCTCGCTCACCCAGATCCAAAAGAACAATACGACCTTGAAGTAGACGCCTCAGGATTTGCGGTCGGAGCAGTCCTCACGCAGAAGGGATCCGATGGCAAAAAACACCCGGTAGTGTTTTATTCGGCCACCCTCAATGAAGCCGAACGAAACTACGACATATACAACCTGGAACTACTAGCCATTGTAAAAGCGCTACGAAACTGGAGGTACCTACTGGTGGGGTCACCACACAAGGTCAGAGTATTCTCGGACCATATGAACCTGCAATACTGGCGAGACCCACAGAAGATTAGCTGAAGAGTAGCTCGAGAAGTTCTAGAATTGGAAGAATATGATATCGAGATACACCACCTCAAGGGACGGGCCAATGGTAGGGCAGATGCGTTGTCCAGGAGACCCGACTACGATACTGGAGAAAAGGACAACGATTGAGTCACCGTCCTACCCAACGAAATATTCATACGAACGATCACGGGAATCACACCGACACCCATCAAACAAGAGGAAACACAAATCAAGGCGTGGATTAGCCCTCATGAGCTCAAGAAGATAGAAGGTGTGTGGTTCAAGAACGGAAGAGTGGTGGTCACCACCAAGAAACATGAAGAACTAAGGGAAGTCATAAAGCAATACCATGATGTGGCAACGGCAGGATGTCACGATCTGACATCATCTCGCCTTCGGACAACGTCAAGACGCGCCGTTGCATGCATGAACACTGGAAAGACTGCCAAGATTACCCAGAAGCACATAAATGGGTAGGCAAGGATCCAGAATACGACGAAGAAGAGCAGGTACGCGCTCTAGTGTGGAGTCAAGGAACAGATGAAGAAGACTACATCGGAGAAGGAGAAGCATTGAGGATTGCCCAGCTTGTGAGTGGAATGCTAGTTCATGCAGAACCCTCCAGTGCTGGCACCTCTACTGCAGGACATATGAAGGTCATGTGATTATATCACGTGAAAGTCCCGGGTCATGGCATGTATCTGACCTAAACGATAAGTCACGGGACTCGTTGGATGGAAGGTTATGGAAGACCATGGTAGGCATGAGGTTGGATGCGGGATTCCCGATAGCCGAAGGTCTGGACAATTCCCAGTATGGGTCGATTCTGATGGAAGGTATTCTGATGCGCTGGTATTGCGCCGAGACATTTGTTATCTTGTTATCTTGTGTTCTGATGTCATTTGTGAGTCATATGGTTGTCTTTATCTCTGACTCATGTGAGGCTGTATGCCTCATGTACTGTATGTTTCATGATAAGCCCCTGTGGCTTGATGGACAATTCTCATTGGCAGATAAGGTCGTGAGTCGTGTTTACTATAGTTCGAGCTCAGTTAGAATACTGTCTTGGAGTACTATAAGTAGTTGGCAGGTTTCGCCAGTAGTCGATAGCTTAGTTGTCTTGAACTTCCACCTGTATTTCTCTCAGGCATAGTCAAGCATTCTTATAGCAGAGTCATTGGTCATTGTGACTATTCTTCTCTCATTATTCACTTGTGTCAAGAGTTATCTTCAAGTGATGCTATATAAGGGGACCATCTGTGGTTATTCGCCCTTCTCGAAGATTTCCTAGGTTGCAAGCCGTGCGCTTGACTTAGAAGGGATAGCAGGAAAGCCTTCGGGTTCAAGTCGAACCAGCGATTCGTGGAATCGTGACACAGGACATCCAGGGATAGCAAAAACACAAGACCTGCTAGCTCGACACTACTGGTGGCCTAACATGAAGACTGACGTTGTCGACTACGTTCAAGGGTGTGCGGAGTGTCAACGACACAAGGTCAACACTCGACCCACCAAAGCACCACTCAAACCCATCTATCCGTGAACAGAAGCCACACCATTTGAAGTCATCGCGGTGGATTTCATAACTAAGTTACCCCAATCGGACAGATATGACTCGATTCTGACAATTACAGATCATGATTGTTCCAAAGCATCGATATTCCTACCTTGCCAAGAATCAATGTCAGGAGAAGAAACGGCGATGCTCTATGCCCAAAAGGTACTCCCGTGGTTTGGACTCCCAAGCAAGATAATCAGCAACTGAGACCCCCGTTTCGCGGCAAAGTTCATGCGAGAACTATGCCGAATCCTCCAAATACAACAAAACATATCGACCACTTACCATCCGAGAACAGATGGGCAATCAGAACGCACCAATCAGTGGTTAGAGCAATATCTCCGATTATGGGCAAATGAAAGACAAGATAACTGGGCGGCCCAACTACCGCTAGCAGAATTCACTCACAACAACATGATAAGCAGCACCACTAAGCAAACCCCATTCTTCGTACTAATGGGGTATCATCCAAGAGATAAGTGGACACCAGGAACAATCAGCTTACCCAGCGTATCAAGCAGACTAGAACAACTAGCAGACACCCGCTGGAGCGCGCAGGAGAACATGATAAAGGCCCAGAAGTCGTGGGTCAAACACAAAAACACGCCTAGGTACACCATAGGAGACCAAGTATGGCTAGATGGGTGCAATCTGCGAACCCATCAGCCTACTGCCAAACTGGCGCCCAGGAGACAGGGACCATTTGAGGTTGTACAGGTGATGTCCCCTGTGAATTACCGGCTCAAATTACCCCCGCAATGGAAGATACATGACGTATTTCACACAGATCTACTCACGCCTTACAAAGAAACACGCATGCACGGCGTAAACTACTTACGCCCACCTCCCGAGCTGGTCAAAGGCGTGGAAGAATATGAAGTCGAAAAGGTGATAGGCTCCAGAAGACATGGCCAAGGACGTAAACTCCAGTATCTCATCAAATGGAAAGGTTACGCGGACTCGGAAAACCAGTGGGTCCCGTGGGACGACGTCCACGGAGAGGAAGAGATAAGGAAGTTCGCACGATCAAACCCGAGGGCTGAGACTCACATAAAAGCAGCCCTGACAGAATCATCTATATCATCAACTTCCTCACCTCTTCACACAATGACCAATGTCCCTCTCTCCATTGTCAACCTTGACGAGATCCCCTACATCGACACCCTCGCCACCTATGATGGAAACAACAATGTCGACGACCAATTCTGCTCAGCCATCGAGCACATCAGGGCCGTCGCCAAACAAGATCAAGCCGCCTGAGATCTGGCCGAGGCTCGCCGGCGATTCCCCACACCCGCAAGTGGCAGAGTGGAGGAAGATGAGGAAGGAGTACGGCCTCTTGAAGGAGGTGATGTCAGCCTGGAGGATGGATCAGATAGTGAAGATGACGGCAGCGGAGAGGAGGATGCGGATACGGTTGCTAATGAGGGAAGTATCGACCGACCCACTGTGACCATCAACCCCTCTGTCACCTCGCTCACCACTACGGCAGTCAACCCCTCCGTCACCTCGCTCACCACCACTGCCGTCGATGAAGACAGCGAAGATGAAGATGATGACAGTGATGAGTCGTACCACGCCGCCCGGGTTGTCTGTATCCAGTGCGACCAACCCCCCAACTACTGCCACTGTGCTCCCTTGCCTATACCTCACCAAGTCTGCACCATTACCGACGAAACCGACAATGACACGCTCCGACCACCACTGATTGCTGTTATCTACGGACCAACGGCGGAACAGGGATACGAAGCGCATGGGTTACCCCCCTATAGGAGCGAACGCAACCCATCGCCCCTTGCTACGTGCCGAACGAATGCGATGGGGCGCCCTCTCCGTGCCATATCGCCTACCCCTGGAGGGTTCATTCTCAACAACGGAATGAACTGGGTTCCGATGGTTATCGAACACGAGGGGCGTCGAATTCCCACCAAGTACGTACGAGTCTGCATGCTTGACAACCCGGAGGTGTTTGGGACAATGGGAGATACTCGCCCATCTACCACGTGGACATCCATGCCGAACCATGCCGAGACATGGGTCCTGCAGCTGAGTACACCCGAGAAGAACTCGGCTATTTCCATGCTGACTTCCGTGGAAAGTGACAGGTAGACGAAGCCCTCGCAAGGCTGGGGTACATCTCCCTTCAGGCCGAAGTGAGGCGCTACCGCGCGTCCATGGAAGTTGTAGCTGAACTCGAGCAAGCCATCAAGAAGTTGGAGGACGACATTTTCATCCATATCGACAGGGCCATGCACTCGGCACGGAGGTTGGGTCGTGCACACGCGCTGAGGAGGGTGCGGGATGAACACAAAATGGATGTCAGACTGACCACGGTGACTAATTGGGTAGTAGAGCGTGGGCGCTCTCCCTTGTAAAGGGGGTGATGTCATGATTTGACGGGACTGATCAGCGTAAGCGG
This sequence comes from Lactarius quietus, assembly GCA_015025155.1. Taxonomy (NCBI): domain Eukaryota; kingdom Fungi; phylum Basidiomycota; class Agaricomycetes; order Russulales; family Russulaceae; genus Lactarius; species Lactarius quietus. Next base: position 80,967 of record WITN01000253.1, read on the forward strand.
GATGATGAGTCACTCCCGAATCTTACCAATGGGACAGGCATTTCTTACTCATGTATGACTATACAATGACTGATGATGACTGATAGTAATAGTGGATGATTACCTAGCAGTAGTAGTAGTGGCTGTATCGCTGACGAAGGCGTACAACCAAGAATTGGTTATAAGGCAGCTGTCGACTGATGTGGTTGACAGCTTGACTCTCTTGTATCATCCTCGAATCTAGTTGGGTTCTATTCCAAAGCCCACCTTGCTCTAGCTCTCTTAGGAAGGCGCTTTCAAGCGTCCTTGGAACAAGTCACGTCTCTGTGCATTGACACGTGTTGATAAGTCACATTACATTTGCCATCGCGTGTAGTGCCTAAGTCAGGCTGGGTTGTCTCAACCTTAACACCAACTGCCAACATGGTCACAGATGCCCTGACCAAGGCACTCCCCTCACCGAAGGTCAAGCACTTTGCAGAGTGCTTAGGACTTCACACGGTTTGAGGGGGAGTGTTGAAGTGATCTGTTGTGCAGCAAACAGTGTTATGGAGTCTCACTTTGTGAAGGTATAGAGACTAGTAGAGAGGTTTGTAGAGAGGAGTGCTCAAGTGTGCGTAGAGTGAACGACTTGTATTCTTAGAGGGGCTCTACTCCCCTCATTTATAGGAAAACCAGTCCCTATGGTCTCACCACGTCCGTTTGCATAAAAGTGATGAGTAAAGGTGACCACAATATTGCATTTTTAGTGTCACGATCTGACATCATCTTGCCTTCGGACAACGTCAAGATGCGCTGTTGCATGCATGAACACTGGAAAGACTGCCAAGATTACCCAGAAGCACACAAATGGGTAGGCAAAGATCCAGAATACGATGAAGAAGAGCAGGTACGCGCTCTAGTGTGGAGTCAAGGAACAGACGAAGAAGACTACATTGGAGAAGGAGAAGCGTTGAGGATTGCCCAACTTGTGAGTGGAATGCTAGTTCATGCAGAACCCTCCAGTGCTGGCACCTCTACTACAGGACGTATGAAGACCACGTGATTATGTCACGTGATAGTCCCGGGTCATGGCACATATCTGACCTAAGCGATAAGTCATGGGACTTCAAGGATGGAATAGCTTTGTATAATGTGACCATGGTAGGCATGAGGTCGGAGGCGGTATTCCCGATAGCCGAAGGTCTGGACAATTCCCAGTATGGGTCGATTCTGATGGAAGGTATTCTGATGCGCTGATATTGCACCGAGACATTTGTTATCTTGTTATCTTGTGTTCTGATGTCATTTGTGAGTCATATGGTTGTCTTTATCTCTGACTCATGTGAGGCTGTATGCCTCATGTACTGTATGTTTCATGATAAGCCCCTGTGGCTTGATGGACAATTCTCATTGGCAGATTAGGTCGTGAGTCGCGTTTATTATAGTTCGAGCTCAGTTAGAATACTGTCTTGGAGTACTATAAGTAGTTGGCAGGTTTCGCCAGTAGTCGATAGCTTAGTTGTTTTGGACATCCACCTGTATTCCTCTCAGGCATAGCCAAACATTCTTATAGCAGAGTCATTGGTCATTGTGACTATTCTTCTATCATTGTTCACTTGTGTCAAGGGTTATCTTCAAGTGACGCCGTATAAGGGGACCATCTGTGGTTATTCGCCCTTCTCGAGTATTTCCTAAGTTGCAAGCCGTGCGCTTGGCTTAGAGGTGATTCAAGGAAAGCCTTCGGGTTCAAGTCGAACCAGCGATTTGTGGAATCGTGACATTTAGTGACGCCTGATGTGAAACACCCCAGAAGTCTTCAATATCACCACATGTGATACTGATAAGACTTGCGCCCTCCATATTGGAGTTGCGCCCACTTTGTGCATAACGGAGTACCCTAATATGGTAATCATATGTACGATACTACTGTAATGTCGTAACTGCTATAGATAAGATACATATGTACTTATTACATTTCAACATGATCTGCAGTGTCCGTGGTGTTGGACAATATATTCTGTTGAGATAAGTTACAGACTCAGGTATTTGTATGACTTATACATCACCTCATTCCCATTGTGCAAACCGCGTGATTGTCTCTATGTTACTTACAGAGCTTGCAGCTCATCTCTTTTGGTAGTTTAGTTACTATAGTAGTATATATGTTCTACCTATTCGTAGTGTAGTCCTCAGTCACTGTCCGCTAGTGTGCACAGTTACTGAGGTATGTCCACCCCTTTGTTGTACTTACACGTACCTGTACTTACTTGCCCTAGAGGCATCGTCTTGTTGTACAGACTCTGCCACGCACACATTTACTCACTAACTTAATCACCCCTAATCCCAATCTGATCTCATCCATAATCCCTAGACAAGGGCCCCATTTTCAATTGGGAAGCACTTTGCCCCCCACCCAGTCTCTTCTCAGCTTATGCCTCTTCCCACTTTCATTCCCATTTTCTTGCTTTCTAACATAGCATAGTCTACTTGGTCCTACATTCCATCCCTGCGCATCTATTAATACATTATTTCTCCTGTTGGCTTCTACCCCATGCTGCATCCTTGCAAGGTAAAGTAATGCGAAAACCATTTGTCCTTTTTGTCCCCCATGGTTGGCCACTGCATCTCTGACAAGTTCAAAGAGATGGCTCATTCATGTCATTCTCCTTTGATGTCAGATTCAGTTGTATTATCAAAAAATGGCTGGGGATGTGTTGCATGTGTTTGCATTGATGAGCTCAACTTCATCAAATTTGTCTTTGAATTTACATTAATTTATATATTTTTAATTACTACAAATAATTTTGGGTGGGAAAAAGTCCAGCATAATTGCCACATTGTTACGTTCGACTGGACATATTGGCTCGACTTGAGCAGCGAGCATGGAGTACCGGTTATGCGAGGGTTTCTGGTGTCAATGTCTTCATAGCAACTGCCAAACCTCCCCCGATGAGGGCTGTGGATATGGCGTCGACAGTATGCGAGAGCATAGGGGATTTCCCTAGGCGGAGTCGTGAATATACAAGCGATGGAGTTGATACAAAGTATCTCCAATCGTCGCAGAGAAGAAGGTTGGAACTGACAAGTCAACTGGACTTGGATGCAGCCCGGGTTTCGAGACAGTATGAAGTCGATGAGATTCAAGAACTCAGACCTAAAGTCTTAGTCCGTTACAGGTACAAGTTATATACAAGTAGGGATGCACCACTACTAGTAGTTGCACTACTAGGATTGCCACCAATACTACTAGTATCAGTATAAGTATGACGCCATATGGAACAGTATCGAATGAGCTAGAAGCATAGAAGCGATAGGAAGGAGTCAGCAGGTCAAGAAGGCGCATGGGGGTGGGAAGTACGAGATAGAATGTGAAAATGGTCCCAATGATAGTCCATATGATGTAAAACGTTATGACAAAAGTTCATGCCGAACGGTCAACATAAGTGACACGCGTGGCCAATCGTAACATCACCTCCTTCCTAGGTGGAATGCCCACGTTCCTGTAGCTCCCTAATCTTGATCAACACTTTGTCGAGCATAGCCAGTCATTGCCTCTTGTACTTCTTGTTAGTGGCTGTGACATGCTCAACGACCTCAGCTTCCTGGAGTCCCTCACCATTGCCCAAGACTCCAACATATTGTCCGACACCCGCTTTTCTAGGTCAGCTAGGTCCTGCGCCAACCGTCGCCCCTCAAGCTCGGTGTGACGATACCGACAAACCTCTGCTTTGAGGGACTGATCGCCGTCCCACTCCAATGCCATGTCAACATCTTCACGAAACGGGTAACTCCCCTTAAGGAGGTAGAGATCGGCATCCACATAGCGAGGGATCGCTTCCAGATCCCGATGAGGTGTGGCTGTGAGTCTGTTGGTGTAAAGAGTCGCATCGCCTGCCAGGTAGCCCTGAACTGAGGGGTCATCGCTGAAGGTGACCTTCGTATACTTGGCAGGCCACCTGACTCCATAATGGTCAGAAATCATCATAGGTACATAGTCAGTACCTTGGTTCAGGTTGAACCCTGCTGGTGGCAGTGTAATGTGGCCCTGAGCTTCCCAGTTGCGCTTCTCGTCACGCGTCGCCCAAGAGTCCTGAGAGAAGTCAGGAGTTTGATATCCTCCTGATCCCTCTGCGCTTGGGTTAGGCGGAGTGCAGAGGCTTCTTGATTCATCGGGTAGGGGTCTGTGAGTGGTACTGGGGAAGTGGAATACGTCCCCCGCTGGTCTGCATATACCTGTCCCACACCATCATACTCCAGAGGTGGTGGGATGGGAAGTGGGGGCATGAAGGTTGTGGAGGCGGCGACGGCGATGGGCTGGAAAGTGGGGATAAGCTCTGGGGTGTGAGCAACATAAGCGTCGACATGCAATTGGATTCCTTGGTGGAGGACTTCAATGCGAGCAAGGGGATCGGAGTCGAGGGAAAAGGGGGTAGGGGGTCGTCTGTCACGTTGGGCGCAGATGGCATAGTCTGCCATGTATGATTCGACCTTGGGGTCGAGTTCAGGGGAAAGGGGGGCATGAGTACCCTCACTGTCAGAAGTGGTGGGTGTGATCCAGGAGGAGGGGACGTAGCTGAAACGGTGTAGAGCCTCCTGGACATCAGTGTAATGTTTCGACCCAACGCTACCTTCAGTATTGCCTTGACCTGCAACACTGGAATCCGTGTCAACGACGAGAGCCAACGCTACTCCGAATGACGCCTGGAATAGCCAAATGATGACAAGAGAGGACCAAAGAATGAGGCCTCTATAGATAAGTCCACAAAGGTGTTGAAACGTAATAAGTACATACGTATCTTATCTATAGCAGTTACGACATTACAGTAGTATCGTACATATGATTACCATATTAGGGTACTCCGTTACGCACAAAGTGGGCGCAACTCCAAAATGGAGGGCGCAAGTCTTATCAGTATCACACGTGGTGATATTGAAGACTTCTGAGGTGTTTCACATCAGGCATCACTGAAAACGCGATATTGTGGACACCTTTACTCATCACTTTTACGCAAACGGACATGGGTGGACCATAGGGACCAGTTTTCCTATAAATAAGGGGAGTAGAGCCCCTCTAAGAATACAAGTCGTTCACTCTACGCACACTTGAGCACTCCTCTCTACAAACCACTCTATCAGTCTCTATACCTTCACAAGGTGAGACTCCATGACACTGTTTGCTGCGCTAGTTGCTGCGCAACAGGTTATGGGCCCTGCTACATGGGTACCATTGCGTTCATTGCGAACGACGATGATTGTCGAGCTGTTTAACTACAGTAGCTGTTGTCGACAACACCATCGAGGTTACCTTTGGCAACCTGGCATTGTGTCCCTTGAAGGGCGCAATAAGACCCCATCGTGAGGTACCGACCAGTTCTCGGAGGAGAATGTCACGGACCCCTGGGGCAGCTTCTACCTCGCTAGTACGAGGAAGATAGCTAATGCCAAGGCTCTCTTTTTACTCATACCAGTATTGTGAATAGCATGCTGATGTCTCATCAGCCTTCACAGATACTATGTCGTCCCAACTTAACACCTTCGTCCCCGTATTTAACGGTCAGGACTATGGCAGCTGGGCGCATGCGATGAAAGCCTTTCTGATGGCGCAAGGGCTCTGGGGTTATGTTGATGGTACCAATTTGGAACCAACTCACCCCGTTGAACCCACTGCCCCGAAGCCTCTTTCTGACAAAGCTTCTGAGAAAGAAGCTGACGTCTTTAAAGCGCAGTCAGAAATTTTCAAAGAGGACAAGGAAAAGTATGACGATCTGATGGAAACTTACCCTGACAACTTGAAAAAGTGGCAGGATAAGAATGCCATGGCTGTTGGCAACATCACTCTCCGTCTTACTTCTTCCATCCAACAACTCTTTGCATCTGTTTCTGATGCTGACGACTTATGGGGCAATATCAAAGATCATTACTCCCTTCCTACCGTCCCATCCATCTACAAAGACTTTAAAGAGGTCATCAGTATCCGGTTCAATCCGAACCAGCATCCTGGCCCAGTCTTTGACAAGATGATTGCTGCTTTAGGTTGTCTTGGAGAAGTCAATTTTGGCTTTGGCATCAGTACGCGCAATATGGGGCTTGACCCACTCCTGCAGGCTATGATAGTCATGGCCAACTTTCCGTCCAAATGGGAACATCTTGTTCCTATTATCCTTTCCGGCACTCGTCTTGATAAACTATCGATCATGGATGTTCGCACAACCGTGATCAATCACTTCGAGACGGAAGAAAACAAGGGACGGGTCAAGAACGGGCAATCTGCCCAGAAGATCTCTGCCGTGAAGCGCAAGCGCGAAAACCCTCGCTTTACCAAGCAGGGTGCTCAGCAGCAGCCTTCATCGTCCACCACACCCTCTACAAACCAGCAGCGGTCTACCAACCAGCGCGGTACAAGAGGTGCAGGACGTGGCAAGTTCGTCAAGGGCAAGGGTCGTGGTCAACCTCAAGGCCACTCCCACATCGCATCCGTCGCCTCACTCCCATCTCCCACTTCATCCACTATCGCCCATATTGGGCATTCATCCATTACCACCCGCACTGTCTCCAAGTCCCCTCCTACTATTAGGACTCCGGGCATCTACCCCTCCGTAAACAACGCACTTACGCTCACTGAGCGTTTGGAAGTCCCAGCGACTATCCAAACGACGAAGACGCTTGAGCAGCGCTTCTCTGATTTCGATCGAGAAGTCTGCACACGTTCCAATTGGAACCACGACGAGGAGTATGACTCCGAAGTCGATATCGACATGTCGCAGCTGGGTCCTTCTAATTATATGAAGGACTTTGAGCGCACATCTACCTACGGTGAGTCAGAATTGGCCTCCATCTTCGATGATATGTCATTGGACTCACAGACTCTGATAAAGAGAATCGTGCTCCAACTCCCGAGACAGGGGAGTATGAACTACACGAAGTTGGGTATGTCGATCATCCAAATCTTCCTCCTCTGGAAGTTGCTGTTGTGACAGGCAAAACCTACCATCTTTATACTAAAGATGAGTATGGTAACTGCACGCATACACAAACTCTCAGAGCTCGCAGTTCTGCTGAGCTGATGGATATTGTCTATAGACAACATCAGGACTATGTGCGGAGACAAGGAGAAGCCATGATGCGTGGAGAATATGGGTCTCGTGATGTGACTCCTGCAGGGTCTCGTGCACCAACGCCTGAGCCTGATTTATCGGCTTGGGACCCGATTGTAACGTTTCTACCAAACGTTGTTCCGACTTGGAACTCTTGATGACCTTGAATCAAATAACAGACCGACGGCAGTTGAATAACGATGGTCGAATACAAAGACAAACCAAAGGGCAATGGCTTCGCCTTATACTGGAAGGATACAACAGGGATCTTCAAGAGATGAGAGGACAGACCACACAAGGATCAACAAGATGAGAGGAGCAGGCACTAATAGCCAACACTTCTATTGACTGAGGTAGAGCTCAAGGTAAAACTCAAGGTAGACTCAAGACAACGAAGATAAGGTCTCGTCTATCAAGACAGAGCACCTTATATACACTACAGGGCTGACTCTTAAACTGAGTCCCAAATAATAACAGGTATCGTACCATATCGTATCGTCCAATCAGCTATCAGGGATAAACGACCCAAGCATATCAACCAATCAATGAACAGGGATAAGCCCATACAGTACATGAGGCAGAAGGCCTCACCATGAGTCAGAGATAACACTATGTGACTCACTATCGTCCAATAATCGTCCGGCACAACATCAGCGCATGATAAGTACAGCCATCAGGCAACATCAGAATGTTCCAATCAGAAAGAACCTAAACAGGACAGAGCCTAACCATGTTGGGAATCCCGCATCCAACTTATACCCTCTCAGGAATTATATCTCGACCTGAGGTAACCGCTGTTCCCCCGTGACTTATCCTTTAGACCAGATCCCGTGGTCTGGGGTTGCTGATCACATGACTAATCACGTGACTCAGACTTACACAGTCCTAAACGAACGACATCGCCAGTGTTGTTGTCCACAATGAAATGATCTTCAGTACTCAACATTCGCGCGACCTCATATGTTTCATCTGCATCCATTTGCAGCACATCTTCATCTTCTTCTTCAGTGAACCGCACTTCAGGGGGGTCTTCAGCCTTCACAGGCAATGCGAATCGTACTTTCATCGGCTTGGTGACACCACTGGCCATGACACGTGATCCGCACGTGACACGATGATGAACAGTGAGGACACCGTTTCCCTTGATTGGGGAACAGATGAAGAAAGGTACGCCTTTCTCACACAGCACTTATACAATGCTGACAATCAGACAGCCTTGGACCTCTTACTAAAAAGTATAAGGATACCAAGTTGTAAAAATGTACCGTCTGTAGCGTCTCCATTGTACAGTATGAATATCGGCGCGCTTGATGTTTTGAAATGTGAGCACGGTCAATACTTCACACAGTGTGCTAAGTGTCGAGAAAAAATAAGCTCCATGTGGCTATTAGACTCAGGAGCTTCGGCGCACTTCACTAATAGAATTAGTGACTTCATTGAGTATGAGCCAGCAGAAGAATCTGACCGGATACCGGTTAGAACTGCGTCTAATACTATCTATGTAGAAGGATCTGGAACAGTGCTTCTTAAGCACTACATTAATGACACTTTAGTAACTACTAGAGTTCATCCAGTCCTCTACATACCTAAAATGACAACGCGGTTGCTTTCTATGGGAGCATTCTTACAACAAGGTATGCGTGTAATGGGCAACGCGCAACATATTACCTTGTACCATAAAGTACAATTGTTTGTCCAATGTAAACCCATTTTAAGTGGACATCCATTATATTGGCTAGATGCGCAATCTATTGAAGTAGAAGCACAGTTGGCAGAAATGCCACTGATCTACAAAGTAGATTACGATCTTATGCATCGTTGCCTCGGACACCCATCCAAAGAGGTTCTAAGACATGCAAAGGATTATACAAAGGGTTTTCCCGATGGAATTACAATTCCTACAACTGATGGTATTTGTCCAGGATGTGCGCAAGGCAAAATGCCTGCAGCATCTCATCCACCATCTGATACTAGGGCTAAAGCTCCCTTTAGTCGGGTTCATTCCGATCTAAAGAGCTTCCCTATACCGTCATATCATAAATATAAGTATTTTATCGTCTTCCTAGACGATTATACTTCATATGCATGGGTATCACTCTTACGCGACAAAGCTTCGGCAATTGGCGCGCTTAAACAATGGTTAGCGTTAATTAAAAATCAATTTAACATTACCATAAAAGAGTGGATGTCCGATGCCGGCGGTGAATATAAATCAGATGTGTTCCTTAAAACTTTAAAGGATGACGGCATTACAGTGCTACAAAGCGTACCTCACACGCCACAGCAAAATGGGCGTTGTAACGTTTCTACCAAACGTTGTTCCGACTTGGAACTCTTGATGGCCTTGAATCAAATAACAGACCGACGGCAGTTGAATAACGATGGTCGAACACGAAAGACGAACCAAAGGACAATGGCTTCGCTTAATGCTGGAAAGGATACAACAGGGATCTTCAAGAGATGAGAGGACAGACCACACAAGGATCAACAAGATGAGAGGAACAGGCACTAATAGCCAACACTTCAATTGTTCTAAGAAGTATACTCAAGGTAGACTTTAAGACAACGAAGATAAGGTCTCGTCTATCAAGACAGAGCACCTTATATACACTACAGGGCTGACTCCAAATCTGAGTCCCAAATAATAACAGGTATCGTACCATATCGTATCGTCCAATCAGCTATCAGGGATAAACGACCCAAGCTATCATCCAATCAATGAACAGGGATAAGCCCATACAGTACATGAGGCAGAAGGCCCCACTATGAGTCAGAGATAACACTATGTGACTCACTATCGTCCAATCATCGTCTGGCGCAACATCAGCGCATGATAAGTACAGCCATCAGGCAACATCAGAATGTTCCAATCAGAAAGAACCTAAACAGGACAGAGCCTAACCATGTTGGGAATCCCGCATCCAACTATACCCTCTCAGGAATTATATCTCGACCTGAGGTAACCGTTGTTCCCCCGTGACTTATCCTTTAGACCAGATTCACGTGGTCTGGGGGTTGCTGATCACATGACTAATCACGTGACTCAGACTTACACAGTCCTAAACGAACGACATCGCCAGTGTTGTTGTCCACAATGAAATGATCTTCAGTACTCAACATTCGCGCGACCTCATATGTCTCATCTGCATCCATTTGCAGCGTATCTTCATCTTCTTCTTCAGTGAACCGCACTTCAGGGGGGTCTTCAGCCTTCACAGGCAATGCGAATCGTACTTTCATCGGCTTAGTGACACCACTGGCCATGACACGTGATCCGCACGTGACAGGCGTGCTGAACGTTTTATGCGCACTATAATGGACAAAGCACAGTCAATGCGACTTGATGCTTGTATACCACAGTCTTGGTGGGAATTCACAGTATTACATGCTGTACATTGTTATAATAGAACACCTATGAGTCGCCTTAAATGGCAAACACCATATTTTCTATTAAACGATGAAATTCCAGACATTTCACATCTCAGAGTGTTTGGATGCGGTGCTTATGTGCACATCCCAGAAGCTCGGCGTATAAACAAATTATCCCCCAAAAGCGAGCTTATGATCTACTTAGGTAGACCTTCTGGAATGAAAGGCGATGCCTTTATGCGTCACATAATACCGTATTCTATTCAGACAAAGCTCTGTTTGATGAAATGTTATTTCCTAATTGTACTACTGGACCAAAAGACGGTAGAACAAGGGGAACAACCCAGTTGAATAAACCACCATCTAATCAACCACCCATTGATGCGTCTGAAGACACCACTCCTGGTGATCTTGACTCACCACTTCCCGAGCTTCTTAAAGGGAGACGCGCTCGACAACCCGACGGGGTTGATCAGGTTCCAGATGAACCTGAGGCTGCTGTTCAGCCTGATGAGCCGCAAGCTCCGCCTCACATACCAGATCCTGTACCTCCTCCATTTGAACCGAGGAGATCTGGACGTTTGAGGAAAACAACTACTCTTCCTGAAAATGTCTATGGAGATAAACCTCCTAGTAAAACACTAGCAGACATTGAGCGAAGTCGTACTTGGTGAAAACTGGTAACAAACCAGCTGGGTAGCTCTCGGCAGCGTTTACGCCAAGATCAGCCGATTCCAGGAGGAATTCCTAAGCAAATCGAGCCTGATCCTCCAAGTACAAAGAGTGACTCTTCGCACAACTCAGAGGATGAAGTAGATCAGCAGTTGCTGACCCGCCTTGCTCAGGAAGGGGGAGTCAAATTCCTGGATCTATTGCTTGCCAAAGCAATTTCACCACTAGATCTGGAATCACCTGATACCTCCAATATACATGAATGGACCTTTAGGGACATTCTAAAAATGCCAAGTGATATACAGGAGGAGTGGCGTAAAGCGTGTCGTGAAGAGTTAGAGTCTCTTCGCAAACGCAAAGTCTTTGAACTTGTTGACCCACCGAAAGGCAGAAAGGTCATTAGAAATCGATGGGTATTTGACTTAAAGTCAGATGGCCGGAAGAAAGCCAGGCTTGTAGCCAAAGGCTTTTCTCAGGTTGAAGGCATTGATTATGACGAAATATTCTCACCCGTGGTACGGTTTGAGACTGTTCGGATGATGTTAGCGCTTGCAGCGTTAAAAGATTGGCACATCTCCAGATTAGACGTCAAAACAGCCTTCCTATATGGTGAACTCGATGAGGAACTATATATGGAACAACCTGAAGGGTTTAAAAACCCCCGCCAGAAAAATAAAGTGATGCGTTTAAAGCGTGCCATATACGGACTAAAACAAGCTGCTTTAGCATGGTGGAAAGCGCTTGATAAATCCATGGCCACGATAGGATGCACACGCTTACTATCAGACTCAGGTTTATTTGTTAACGCAGATAAAACCATTGTAGTGATAGTATATGTCGATGATGTTCTATTCCTTGGAAAGAACAAGTCTGACATTAGTTCCCTAAAGGAACGCTTTATGAAAATCTGGGAATGTCATGACCTTGGTGATACCCAAGAGTTCTTACGCATGCGCATAATTAAATCCAAGGGTCGAATCCTTGTTGATCAAGTAGATTATCTACATAAAGTGCTGCAGCATTTTAAACTCACAAACGCGAAAGCGGTTCCCACACCACTACCTGAAGGGTATCAACCAGTACCCAATAAAGGTTCACCAGACCCAGAAATTCGCGCGTCATTCCAACAAGTAATAGGATCACTCCTATATATCATGATTGGAACTCGACCAGACATTGCCTATGCAGTGACTAAACTCGCACAATACGCTGCAAACCCCACACAAGACCATTTAAATAGGGCACTATATATTTGCCGCTATCTAATTGGTACTTCTAGTTACGCTTTAGTCTATGATGGCAAAAGCGATGGGGGTTTACTAGCATATGCGGACTCTGATTGGGCTTCTGACCCAACAACGAGAAAGTCTACTACAGGCTACTTAGTTAAATTAGCTAATGGAGTATTCTGTTGGAATTCTAGAGCGCAGAAATCAATTGCGCTGTCTTCCACAGAAGCAGAATACATGTCTATCTCAGATACGAGTAGACAGTTGGTCTGGATTCGATCTCTCTTTGAAGAGATTGGAATATCCTTAGAACCAATTCCATTATGCAGAATCAAGGCTCCATATTCCTTGCTTCTAATCCTGTACAGGAAAAGCGAATAAAACATATAGACCTACGCTACCACTACATTCGCGAGGTCATTCGCTTAAAGAAGATTGAACTATTGTTCATTGAAGGAGCCGAGAACCCCGCCGATTTATTTACTAAGAATCTGGGACGCATAAAGTTTCTTAAATTTAGGGAACAACTAGGACTTGAGTTTTACTCATCCTAGACAGAGAACAAATCGTCGCATAGATCTCGGAAGAGTCTTACATTCAGATGGCATACCTATGCATCCGAGTCAGACCCGATAATCTTAGAAGATGTGTCGAGTAATGCCTTTGCGTGGCACACTCGCAAAGAAGTGGAAAAGATCGAGCTTTACCAAAAGTTCAGTCTTAGTCCCAATCTTCTTCACGCGACTCTTTCTCTCTCAACACCGATGACATGATGAAGGAATACAACCTACGAATAATACGCGAATGATTCTTTGATTGCTGTCATCAATAATCTCTACTGTACTATATTACTTTGCTCAGTACATACACGGTATACTTAGCAAGGGGGAGTGTTGAAACGTAATAAGTACATACGTATCTTATCTATAGCAGTTACGACATTACAGTAGTATCGTACATATGATTACCATATTAGGGTACTCCGTTACGCACAAAGTGGGCGCAACTCCAAATGGAGGGCGCAAGTCTTATCAGTATCACACGTGGTGATATTGAAGACTTCTGAGGTGTTTCACATCAGGCATCACTGAAAACGCGATATTGTGGACACCTTTACTCATCACTTTTACGCAAATGGACATGGGTGGACCATAGGGACCAGTTTTCCTATAAATAAGGGGAGTAGAGCCCCTCTAAGAATACAAGTCGTTCACTCTACGCACACTTGAGCACTCCTCTCTACAAACCACTCTATCAGTCTCTATACCTTCACAAGGTGAGACTCCATGACACTGTTTGCTGCGCTAGTTGCTGCGCAACAAAAGGGACAACAAGACAAGCAGACACAAAGGAAAGGACAGCAATGCTATTAACAGGGACCAACCATGCTAGTCGTGAGGTGGTATGAGAATACAAAGCTAAGGACTCTACCGTCCTTCAGCACGAAGCTATATACTGCTCAGGAGCTGGGTTTCAACCTGAGCTCCAAGCTAAACTATGATAAGAGAGATAAGCATACGGCTTATCCTCCAATATCATCAGTCCATCAATGATGCGCCACAGCCCCACAACATGAGGCGAACAGCCTTAAGGGCCATCAGGGATAAGAGTCACTATGACTCACCCAAACAGAGATAACACTCAATGTGGCTAGTCCATCAGAAATATCCATCAGAACCCCAAGATAAGGGCCTGGAACGACCTCGGCTTCTGATAAGCCGGCATGGGCATAAGCCCAACCCGGTCACATGACTGGAACTCTTCCTCAGTCACGTGAAACCCGAACATATTCTTATCTCGCGATGTCTCGCGGCACGTGTACCAAATGTCACATAACCGCATGGCATGGTACGTGACAATCAGGGTCGTTGAACTCAGATCCAGATATGGCAAATACTGCCCCGGGAGAGGCAGGGGTTGTTGGTTGGGGAGAGGCAGGGTCGACGGCGGTGATACTGAAGTCATCTGGGGAAGTTGTCATGCTAGGGTCTGGGGAATTAGCACTGGTATGCAGTCTCCTTATATGTGTGTCGTTTCAAGTCTGCTTATACTTTTCCACTGCCTCATCAGCACTCATGTCATCCCAGTTGACCCACTGATTCTCCACGTCGGGGTATCCCTTCCACTTAACGAGGTATTGGAGTTTATGCCCTCGTCCATATTGCCTTGAGTCTAGAATTTGCTCCACTTTGTATTCTTCTTCTCCGTCTACTAGGTCAGGTGGTGGTCTTTCGAAGTTTCGCCCATGGAATTCTGTTTCATGATAAGGGGTCAGGAGGTCAACATGAAACACGTCATGAATCTTCCATTGGGGTGGTAATTTCAGTTGGTAATTGACGGGTGATAGTACCTTGATGATCTGGAATGGTCCATGCCTTTTTGGGGCTAATTTGGCTGATGGCTGATCTATGCGTAGATTGTGCCCTTCTAGCCATACCATTTCTTGTTCTTTGAATATCTGCCCCTGACACCTAGCTTGTGCCCATTGGTCTTGCACTTGTCTTATTGATTCTTCTGCTTTCCTCCGTGCTTGTTTCCATTGCTCCGTGTGTAGTGCGACGTTAGGCATAAGAGACATGCTCTCCATTAATCATGCCCTAGGATTGTGTCCCATAAGGATTTGAAACAGGGACATATGGGTGGTTTCATTTTTCCATGAGTTGTGAGCGTATTCGGCGAGAGGTAGGTAGTAACACCAATTGTCTTGTTGTTGGTTGACCCAAAACCGAAGGTACTGCTCGAGCCACTGATTAGTCCTTTCCAATTGTCCATCAGTTTGTGGATGGAATGCGGTGGAAATGTTTTGTTGGATCCCCAATTGGCTACAGAGGGCTTTCATGAATTTGGACGTGAATCTTGGGTCTCGATCACTGATAACCTTATTTGGAAGGCCAAATCGAGGGAACACGTGTTGGAAATATAGTTGGGCTACTCCTTCCACATTTATGGTTTCTTGACAGGGAATAAAGATGGCCATCTTGGTACAATAATGATCTGTTACGGTTAGGATTGAATTGTGTCCATCTGACTCAGGAAGTTTGACGATAAAGTCCATAGCTACCATTTGAAATGGTAGCGCCTCTGGTACTGGCGTGATGGGTAACAAGGGAGCCTTTCGCACTTGAGTATTGACCTTGTGTCTCTGGCACTTGGCACATCCCTTGATGTATTGATACACTTCTTGCATCAGCTGAGGCCACCAGTAGTTTTCTCCTACGAGGCGAGTAGTTCGCGATATTCCTGGATGTCCGAACACAGGTGGGTCATGATGGTCTTTGATAAGTGCCTTACATTGTTCTTTATCAGCGGTGACTACCTTGCATCCTCTTTTGTACCACACCCCGTGTTCCTGCTTTAGGTTATGGGCGGTGATCCAAGGTGTTAGGATTTGTAAGTTTTGATCAAATGGTTCTGATGGTGTGAGTTCAAGGGTGTTGGTGCCATTGAGGAACATATGATCTGGCAATACTACGACTTGGTCATTATCATCTTCTCCTTGTCCATAATCGGGTTGTCTTGACAGGGCGTCGGCTCTTCCATTGGTCTGTCCTGCAATGTGTTTGAGCGCGATATTGTACTCTGATAGTTCCAATACTTCGCGTGCTACACGTCGACTGATCCTCTGAGGGGCTCGCCAGTATTGTAGATTTGCATGATCTGTATATACTGTCGTTTGATGTGGTGACCCTGCGAAGTATTGACGCCAATGTCTAAGGGCTTTTACTATTGTGAGGAGTTCCAAGTCGTAGATGTCATAATTTCGTTTGGCTTCAGATAGAGTGCTAGAGTAGTATGCCACAGGATGTCATTTTTGATCAGGTCCTTGCTGAGTCAGGACAGCTCCCGGTGCGAACCCAGACGCGTCTACTTCGAGTTCAAATGGCTTCCTCAAATCGGGTTGAATTAGTACTGGTTCTGATGTGACTCATTGCTTTAGCATTTCGAACGCTTGTTGTTGTTGTGTACCCCAATTCCATGTGTGACCTTTCCTAGTCAGGTTGTTAAGAGGCCATGCCAGATGGGCGAATTGGTAAATGAAAGGGTGGTAGAAGTTGCAGAATCCTAAAAATGATCGGACCTGTTTCAGATTAGTGGGTGTCAGCCATCCGTTAATGCCCGCGATTTTGACAGGGTCCATACATGTCACCCCCTTCTCAAGGATTAGCCCCAGATAATCAATGCACGGTGCCTCCCATGTGCACTTCTCTGGTTTGAGGTACAAGTTGTTCTTTTGGAACACTTTGAGAACGTCCTTGACCGCCATCCAATGGCTTTGCAGGGTAGTTGCCATCGCAATGAGTACATCATCCATATAGATAATGATCTCTGTTCCCATTTTTGTGTGTTCATCTTGGACGGATCAGAAGATATGGTTCATCATGTTCTGGAATGTGGCAGGGGAATTTGTAAGTCCAAATAACATGACAGTTTGTAGCATTATCACCTAACGCTGGTTCGACGTGAACCGCCCTGTGACGTGATACTCGAGTGTATGGATGAATCTTGACAAACACGGGCAACTTAGCTAAGTTGCACTGCCACTAGGTCGCTTGGTAGACACTAGGGTATCCCGAGGGATAAGCTTCAATCGATAGATTGGAAGAAGGCAAGAAGATGATGACGGTGATGATTCAAGAAGACCAAGCTAGAGAGCCTTGGTCTTTACTACTCGACTTATATACAGTTACTCGCTGGCTTTAAAGCGCAGCTAAGAATCCAAACCCTAGTACAACTATCCTAGGAATGAGTCATTGTCCGTTCTAATAATACCTGAAACACCGGCGATAACAAGTGCCGACGACGCGTAACTGTCCATGACTAATAACGGCTTACTATCGTAGTCATAACCAAGTAGTAAGCGTCCCGAACTCCGAGACCTTGTAATGATGATGATGAGTAGTCCATAACATGTCAACTCGTGACATTACCCCTTTTTCAGGCAGAACGTCCTTGTTCAAACACCCAGGGAATAATGGTCGCACCTCGACTGATTGAAACCTCTTGATCCATAATCCTCTGTAGTCCATTGGCCGCCTCCAACCGACGCGTACACTTCCTGACTTCGTTACCGACCACATACTGCTCATTTTCCAGAGCAGTAATGTGTTCCGCGAGTTCGGAGTACCGGCTAGTAACAGCCCGGTATCGAAGGACCTCCGCCCACAGCGACCGATCAGGGATCTGCCCCATGGCCAAGTCGACCCCATGGCGATCACCAAAATCCTGTCGCAAGTACCGCATTTGGTCATGCGTGTAATGGCGGTCGTTATCCACGTCATTGAGATCAGGAGCGGCGTGAACTTCACCTTGTTGAATCTCCCCTCCCTTCTTCATGCACCTGTAGACAATAGGGTTGTTACCAGGCATCACGTGAATGTACTTGGCAATGGTGATGTGACCATTCTCGGTCATACGGAAGTTAATGAATCTGGGAGGAATATTTAGTTCGAAACTGTCGGGGGCGTCAGCTTTGTCTCGAGCGCGCTGTTGATCAGCTGGAACTCCGCCTCCTCGGTAGTCAGGGAAAGCAAGGGCTTTCTTTTGACGCTCCCACACCAGCTCTTCTTCCTCGCCTCGTCCTCCTCGGCACAAGTGGTATCCCTTCATCTTGGGATTCCGGTACTTGGCGGGGATCTTGATTTTCTTTGTCCGACTCAGACTCTCGAGCTCGGAGGTGGCACGGATGTGAATACCCCAGGACGTCGCGGGGTCCATGATGACGTTGGTAGGGGGGTCGACATTGATATATCGAGGCGTTGGCGGTGGAGGGATTTTGACGGGGTCGTTGTTACATGTACAATTGTAGATGAGTTGTCCGCAATCGTAGTGGATGTGGGAGTCGTTGGCGTCAGGATGGCCTGGACATGACAGGGCGGTTTGCTTACAACTTCCACAAACTCTGTCCACGTTACTGAGGTCGGAGCCGCTTGGAATCTTGATAAGCGTTTGTGGAACAATGAGGTTCTCGATGCGAGTAGGAGCTCCCTCCTCCACCTCCGATTGGTCTTCCTCCAGTCCTCCAGCGTCGTGTCCGCATACATCAGGGGTTTCGGGGATGAAGTCCCCGGGTCCGATGCATCGAAAGGCGCAGCGACTTCGGCATAGGTAGGCGAAGTAACAGTGGAAGATGGTAAGATGTTTGTGAAGTAGTAGAAGCAGCAGCAGGGGAAGTGGTCATCGTTCGACTGAGGAAGAACTGATGTGCTTCATCCAGTGAATGGCCTGTCTTTATACGTGAGGGAGTGGAATTCAGAGTCCGTTTAAACTCAGCTAAGGCGTCAGGGGCATGTACGTCAGTGGCGTTGACCCACTGCGACTCCGAGTCTGGGTATCCCTTCCATTTGATAAGGAATTGTTTACGCCTTGTTCTGCCGAATTGCTGTTGGTCTAGAATCTTCTCAATTTCGTATTCCTCTTTGCCATCGATTAATTCAGGGGAGGTCTTGGGAAATTTGGTCCGTGAAAGGAAGTCTCGCGATAGGGGGTGAGAAGATCGATGTGAAAACGTCATGAATGCTCCATTTGATAGGCAATTCCAATCGATAGTTGACTGGGGACATCACCTGTATGATCTGGAAGGGTCCATGCCTCTTGGGCGCAAGCTTGGCGCTCGGCTGGTGAGTCCTCAGTGACGTCCCTCTAACCATACGCGGTCCCCTATCTGGAATTTGGCGTATCCTTTATGTGATACCCATGACTTCTGGGCCTTAATAATCTGTTTCTGAGCATGTTCCGTGCTTGTTTGAATTGATCGAGGCGTAACGCCACTTGCGCAAAGGACTAGGCGTGGAATTCCAATCAGCACGAGGATTATGTCCCATCAATAAGAAGAATGGAGACTGCCCTGTGGCCTCATTGGGCCAATTGTTATGCATGAATTCTGCTATTGGAAGATAAAGACTCCAATTGTCTTGTCTTTCATTTACCCAAAAGCGGAGATATTGTTCGAGCCATTGATTTGTCCGCTCTGATTGCCCATCCGTACGAGGGTGATAGGCAGTGGAAATGTTTTGATTAATTCCCAATTGTTTGCACAATTCCCTTGTAAATTTGGATGCAAACCTAGGATCTCTATCGCTAATGATCTTGTTTGGTAGGCCGTATCGCATTGAACACATGTTTGATGTATAAAGCTGCTGTTTCTTCCGCGTCGATTTCCTCATTACAAGGAATGAACACCGATGCCTTGGTACAGTTCGTGATCTGTGACTGTAAGAATTGAATTGTAGCCCTGTGCGACGGGCAATTTAGTGATGAAATCGAGAGCGATAGTTTCCGAAGGGCATAGCTTCCGGTTTAGGATATATGGGTTGTAGCGAAGCCCTAATAGGGCGATTATTGATTTTGTGTCGTTGGCATTCCACGCAGCCTCTAACGTATGCCAACGCGTCTTGTCGTATTGTTGGCCACCAATAGTATCGTTCTACTATTTGCCAGTTTTGCTGATTCCTGGGTGACATGTACTGGGGTATCGTGGTGAGCGACAATAATTGACTTTCGCTCTTCACTTCCCTTGGTAACTACTCTTCTGCCTTCTTTATACCATACCCCGTTGATCCTCTTCAGTTTGTGTGGATCTACCCAAGGTTTGATAGTGGTCTTCGTTCTGTTCATCTTTGTGGTTGGTTGACTCCATTTCTTCTACCGTGATCGTTGCGAACGACTGATTAGGCATCCCTGTATGGTGTGTGTTACTGGTTCGTATGAATACTTTATCAGGTAACACCATGACATTTTCATTATCTTGTTCCCCGTGATCGTAGTCGGGTCGTCTTGACAATGCATCTGCTCGTCCGTTTGCAGTCCCCTTTATGTGGTGAATTTCGAGATCGTATTCCGACATTCGAGTACTTCCTCTTGCGACCCGTCGACTGATCTTTTGTGGTTCTCTCCAATACCGCAAGTTCATGTGATCTGAGAATACTTTGATTTTATGGGGTGATCCCGCTAGTAAGGCCTCCAGTGTCGTAACGCTTTGACTATTGCCAATAGTTCAAGGTCGTAGATGTCATAATTTCGTTCTGCTGTATTGAGAGTTGCGGAAGTAATAGCCTATAGGATGTCTTTTGCCATCAGTTTTCTTTTGGAGTAACACCGCTCCCACCGCGAAACCTGAAGCATCTACTTCCAATTCGAATTGATCTTTCAATACTGGGTGTGCCAATACAGGTTCGCTTGTAACCCGTTTCTTCAATACTTCAAATGCTTGTTGTTCCGTTGACCCCATTGCCATTCCGTTGTTTTCTCTTGTGAGATTGTTTAGTGGTTTGGCAATTGACGCAAATCCCTTATGAATAGACGGTAAAAATTGCAAAAACCCAAAAAAGATCGTACGTCCTTCACTTTGGTTGGCGTTGGCCAATTTTTAATGCCTGCGATCTTTACAGGGTCCATACGTGTTACCCCTTTTTCAAGGATTACCCCCAGGTAATCAAGAGACGACGAGTGGAAAGTGCATTTCTCCGGTTTGAAAAATAGGTCGTACTTGCGGCTACGTTAGCACATCCCGAACTGCGTTGACATGGTCAGCAATATTTGTTCGGGTGGCGATACCGATATCGTCCATATAAACCCGAATAGTGTTCCTTTTGCGTCATGTTTCGCAATCGTGTCCCGGTATATGTGATTCATCATGGTTTGGAATGTGGCGGGAGAATTTGTTATCCGAAGAACATCACAGTGGGTTCGAAAGTCCATATGGCGTTTTAAACGCCGCTTTATGTTCATCGCCGCTTTGATGCGGATATTGTTGTATCCCCACCGTACGTCGAGTTTAGTGTATATGTGTGCACCGCTAAGGTCTTTGATGAGGGTTTGAATCAACGGTAATGGGTAATTGTTGCGGATTGTGAATTCGTTGATCCGATAATCCTGTACTGGGCGTAGTTTTCCGTCCTTCTTTTTGACGAAAAAGAACGGAGGCGTACTGCGATTTAGAGGGTCGGATGTACCCTTTGTTGAGTTGTTCCGTAATAAAATCTCGTAATGGTTTGTCTTCCAATTGTGAGAGTTCGTATATGGAACAATTGATGTGATCTGGGCGTTGGTTTTGAGTTCGATAGCATGATCCCATTCCCTGCAGGGGGAAATCGATGGGATTCTTCTTCGCTAAAAACCTTTTTGAAGTCGTCATATTCTTCGGTATTTGGATTTTCTCTTTGGGTCCTGCGGCTATGGCGAGATCAGTGGCGGCTCCTTTGATAGAGCTATGCTCCCCTAATTTGCGACAATATTGTCTTTTGCGACATCCGAAAGTAGCGAGCTACTACGTTGACGTTGACCTTGGGATGGCATGATTTGATTACGATTGGTAACACATTTTCATCAATCGTGCCATGCTTCCAACTGAATTTGGTTCGAAAGTACTGAGCCATGGATATCCAAGGAGAGATCTTCTTTTCCGATGTCCGCTAGGAGGAATCTCATTTTCCTGACATTCCTTTTGTAATATTTGCAAATCGACAAAATGGGTGACTGATCCCTTTTTGTTTAGCGTGTCGTTCATATTGAATAACTGTTTTGGGTTTGGTAATAAACCGCGCCCAACCCCATCGTTTCACAAATCGTGGATTTATGAAATTGTCCGTTGCTCCGGAGTCTACTAATGTTTTATGTCGGCCTTGTTGCTGCTGGTTCGGATCGATACTGGAATTCGCATAGAACGGAAGCGAGTTATGTATACAGCATTACAACGTAGTAGCCCTCACCCCAGGCCGTCGGGTTCAGGCGTCCCCAAAATCCTTATTTCCCATTAACTCCTGCATTGCCATGGCTTTAAACTCTTCAGTTTCATTGGCCGCGTTGGAGCCAATCTTCTTCCTTTCTTCGGTGGTGCGATTGTCTGCCACCATTTGAGCGATATGTAGATCTTCTCCTATCTCAGAGCGATCATCCACCACTTCTTACCCCCTAGAATTGCTAAAGGGCTAGGTGGATTTCGTGGTTGCGTGGCTGGGAACAATTGCGACTGAGGTGTCCTTTCTTTTGACAATTGTAGCAAATTACTTCCCTGAGATCGGGAGGTTGTCTCCTTCGCAAAAACCTTCACGAGGTTGAAGGTGGTTGCGAGTTATTGAGATATGGCCTGGCTGTGCTAATACGTCTTCTGCATGCGCTAACCTCCTCGGGCTCTGGCTCATCGGCGACGTATCCATCGCATCCGGATGGCGTCTGAACTGTCTCCAATTTGTTTGAGTTGGTGGTGGTGGTGGTCGAGGTTGTATTTTGTATTGATCAATTTTGTTCTTCAAATGAAGATATTGACCTTGGCGTTTAATGGCTGCCCTTTCCAATCTTCGTAATCCTGGGGATTGTCATGAAGGTAATGGTTTCTTGTAGTTTGTTTGGCAATCCATTTGCGAATAGATCAAGAACCATCGGTTGATCTATATTGTAGCCAGCATATCTGGACCAATTGTTCGAATTTTGCCACATATGCTCAATATCCCCTCTTTCCATTCTGATACCCCTTCTATTCCGTTTGTGCTTTCTCTTCTTTGAGAGTATCTGCGTATTGCCTCATGAATGATGAGTGGGTGTTATACCACAACCAATTGTCTAGAGGGTCCCGTCCGTTGACATCGACTTGAACTCGTAGCCAAGCCACCATTGATCCTACCCATTCGGTTACGGCAGTTCCCTGTATGTAGGTGAGAAATAACATAGCTTTCTGATATGGGCTGCGCATGATGGAATGGGTTGAATTGATTCCTTCGTATAAACTCCATTGCATAAGGAATTCTTCCGCTTTTTCCACGGTCAACCTGCGAAGACCCGGGTGGGTTGCCACAAAATTTGTCATGTGCCGCTGGTAGGGTGCTTGCGCTGCTGGTATTTGCGCTGGCGGCTGTCCGAAAGGTGGTCCTGCTCCACCTCCGCCTCCCCATTACCTCCTCCTCCACCACCTCCATTACCTCCCTCCTGTGGAGGTTTGGGGGCGGTGCTTGATTCTGAGGTCGGTAAGGGCTCGAAATGCCGTGACAGTTGTGCTATTGCGAGGTAGTAAGCGATAAATTGGTTGTCCAGATGGATTCCCGTTGCTGCTGGTTGAACGTGAGAGGTGAGGGTTGCCATTCTCCTAGACGTAGTGTTTCTGTAGCGATTGCTAATTGATTCCTTGTTGTGATGGAGATGACTGTTTTCTTTCAAGAGATACATCACTCTTGATACTTGGTGATGGGGGTGGTGTGGTAGATGCTGGTTTGGGGATTGTCGTATTTTCCAACTCTTGTAGTTCTTCTTGTGTGAGCTCGTTGATGTAGATATCACAGCCTAGGTCTTCTAAGGCTGTTCGGAAACCTTCCCACTCTCCTGTGTTCCGTCTGGTGGTTGAAACCAGCGAACTTCTACCCAAACGTATCGATCGTAAATGAACTCAACTGCGACGGATCGATTGTCCACTTGGCTCTTTGCGTGATATCCGGTAGTGCCTGTGTGCTACTATACCGGTATTCTGTATTCTTGCGAAATCTTTTGGTACGTTGTCAGCGCCTCTGTGCTGGAACCACAAGTCGTCACAGTTGCGACAACGTTCTCTGGTAGTTTCTGATGACACCACGTTGAAGCTTGGTCTTAATGTAGCGTTATCACCTAACGCTGGTTCGACTTGAACCGTTCTGTGACGTGATACTCGAGTATACGGATGAATCTTGTTAACACGGGCAACTTAGCTAAGTTGCACAGCCACTAGGTCGCTTGGTTGACACTAGGGTATCCCGAAGGATAAGCTTCAATCGAAAGATTGGAATAGAGAGAGTAAGCGAAGAAGAGATCAGAGGTGATGATTTCAAGAAGACCAAGCTAGAGAGCCTTGGTCTTTACTACACGACTTATATACAGTTACACGCTGGCTTTAAAGCGCAGCTTAGAATCCCAAACCCTAGTACAACTATCCTAGTACTGAGTCATTACCAAAAACCTGAAACACCGGCAAATCAATGCCGGCGACGCGTAAGTGTCCATGACTAATAAGAGCTTACTATTGTAGTCATAACCAAGTAGTAAGCGTCCCAAATTCCGAGACCTCATAATGATGATGATTGGTTAGTCCGTAACATGTCAAACTCG